>JAOYSI010037568.1:0-29114 GCA_025775065.1 Hiodon alosoides
CCCCCCCCCCCCCCCCCCCCCCCCCCCCCCCCCCCCCCCCCCCCCCCCCCCCCCCCCCCCCCCCCCCCCCCCGGCGTAAAGGAATACGGGCAGAGGTTAAGCCGTTCTCCCCAGAATGGACTGTCTTTGTATCGTCACCACCAAGGTAAGATCCCCGGAGCGAGCGAGCGAGAGATGCAGATAGAATTAGAGGGAAGAAGCTGTCCCTATCCACCTTACAGCTGCGGTGTCTCTTCACGTTCAGCACTGCCTGCCTGCAGAACGCTGCCAGCCGGTCGGCATGTAGCCTCTGTATCTGGCGTCCTGTCTTTTCACCCCCAGCGGACGTCTCACGTTCTGCAGTGGTCATTTGCATGCTGTCTTTCTGTTATTGCTTTTTTCTTTAAATTGATTTAAATTTGATCTTTATTTCCACCACTGAGTTCTCCGCTTCTGCTGACATCGGCGAGCTTCGCTGTGATCTGTTGATTTGCGGAAAGGATTAGCCCCACCGTCTCTGTTGAAATATGATTCTGAAACTTGTCGAAACTTCAGGCGGCTGCTGCAGCAGCAATTGAAAGATAATGACCTTCTTTGAAAGCCTATCGCTGTGGACCATACTAATAAGTCTGTTGCCGCTTGATGCCTTTCTGCTCAATTGTCACTTAGTAATGCCATAAAAATACTGTGTGGATATGTAATATGTAATTTTTATATTTATATTATGTAATATTTATGTAATTTAAAAAAAAACTTATATCCCTGCTTTGTATGCTATGTGTGGTGTTTTTGTATTAAGTAATCAGGAATACACTTGTGAGACTTGGCTAACATAACTTCAACACAATATGATTGTTTTTTTTTTTGTAGGTTTTTAGTGAAAACTATAGCCATTGCTACTTATAACAGAAAGTGAGAACATATTCTTTTCCCCAATTGCAGTACAGTGATTCATTAGGATGAAGGATGTCGTTGTAGTGAAATTGCAGCACTCACTGTCAGTTCAGCCCAAGTGTTCATAAGAACCTTTTTGAGTATCAGAGAGGAGTGCTTTGGAGAGCGCTACCTGCGGTTAGCCTTCATTGTTTTCCCTTTTTGTGGAAATGTTCAACATTACATAATCCTTTCCTCTTTTCCTGGTTGATGGGAGAGAAAGCATGTTGAAATATTCACATTGATTTTCTCGTCATGTTAAATCTAAGATGAAAATAGCTGCTATTTAGTCTACTCCAGTTCCCACATTAGCTGTGTGACATGATTAAAAGTGGCAGACACAGAACAATGTGGCTTGATTAAATTCGGAAATATAAATAATTAAATAAAGCTTTCTAGTTTTGGTATTACGCTTTCAGTAGCCATACTGAAATGCCACCCCAGGCATATTGACAGTTTTTTGGCCTCCACGTCACAAGTCTGAGGTGCTTTGGGTAAATAGCTTAAGCTTAAAGCAGGGCTAAAATGACAGAAGTGAAGAACAGAAGTGACACTGCAACATCCCCATTCCAGCTCATCAGAACCTACTGTTGACACATCAAGCTTTTGGGAATTGTAGGAATCGGTGCTACAGTTTACAGGCATGCTCAATGGCCAAGGTTAGCCGAGATTTCGGCTCACACAGCCTAGTTTTGTTTGTTTTCTCGCCCGTTATATTATTTGCGCTGTATCGGTGGAATTTCCCTCAGCGAAGGGAACTTCTGAGTCTGTGGATTGTGTTGAAATCTCTCCAGGTCTAATTCCGTTCCACACGTGTTGTCGCTCTCCGGTCAGCTCCAAGGAAGCCATGCAAGGGGACGGTCATTAGTGATGGCTTTAAGTTGATGTTAAGGTCATGTTAAACAGCAACGCAGAGACACGAAGCGCCATCCTTAGCTGTTTTGTGTGTCTGAATAATATTAATGTTTATGCATTGACGTAATCAGCACTGCATTGAGTTTATTTTTTTTATTTAATGTAAGAACGACTTTGAAAAGTGAACTTCAGACATTGCAGTTTTTACTGGATCCAATACAACTGAAAGGGTTTCATAGCATTCGTGTTTCTGACATTCATGGTGTTTCCACCACAGAGCACCTTGACAGAACCGCCATCATTCATGGTCCTTTATTAGTGTAGGCAGTGTGTCTCTCAACAGCCAATAGAATTCAAGCCACAGCTGAATGGGCCTCAGTGACACTATGACACCACATGCAGTTGGTGTCCAAAACGGCAGAAGGGTTATCACCAGCGCTGTTTGAGCTTTACATGACTGGAACATTTTAAGCTCTTTTGCCCATTTGTACAGTTAGATATTTACAGAAGCTCTCTTCTATTTAATTATGTACCTCAAGGGTGCGACAGCAGTGCCCAAACTTGGACTTCAACCTGCACATTCACAAGATCGGCTCCTTGGTCACTGCGCCTCCTGCCAATGATCTGATTATCAATTGTGGACCGTTTGTGTTCGGTACGCCACCCTTCGCTGCTTTGTGCTTTCTTAACTTCATGGTCCCAAGTATTGTGTCAGTACTCCCCCTCCGTCTCGGTTGTGAGCATCTTTTTGTATTAGACTTTTCTCTGGAGATTTGCAAGCCGACAGTTATGTTCTATTTTGGCTTAAGGGATGAAAATTGTTCTGTTTCTGGAGGAACTTTTTAAAAGTCAGTTATTTTTATTTATCTCTTTGTAGTTTTGGCATACTTGCTGTGGGGGGAAAAAAAAACCTGACAAAAAACCTGACAAAGCACATACGACTTAAATAAGAAAATCCAGTCCATTTCTTTTCTCTTCTATAGTTGGCAGTTTGCTATATTTCGGATGAATTAATCATCATTTGAGGACATATTGTATTTCTGTCTATAATTTCAGTCTCATCACAATCAACTATTATATTTAGATTAGAATCTTAAGTATTGAATTTTGTCCGCGCAAGGCTGATATTTGCTTCCTATTGGTTAGGTATTTAGTCCACGCTAAATAGGTAGTGTCATGGAGCTGAGCACAAATTTATGAAAACTGAACCAACATATCATTGACAAATTCAACAATTTGCATAGAATAAAGTTTTTGAAATAACTTTAGTTTCATGCTCCAAGTCCTGTTAACCCAGAAACCTCAGTGAAAACATGAAAGGAGGAGATACCGGGTAGCTGCAAAATGTTAAATGAGAAAGGGTCTCATTGGCTAGTTGTAGTTTGCAACAACCTAAAAAAGGAAATATACGATTTGTTTAAACGCACTGGTCCAATAGCCACATGGCCAGACGAAGCATGGTCCCTGTCTGGAATAGCGAAACACCAGTTATGTGTCTTAGGAGAAAACTTATGTATCATAGGAGCTGCCCTCTGGTTCACATTATTTATCTTACTGCTGGGCAACATTTCTAACGAACGCTGTCTGGCCTTTTGATTTTGGCTCCTGATTTACCATCACATAGAGATCTCTTGGGAATCCAGTTTTACAACATTAACTGTTTCTTGAAGAAATACTTTGACAATGTTGATAAAGGCCTCAGTATGGTTTGTGGTTATTGTAGAGTTCAACTGTAAAATTTAATTTAGTGGACTTCTATCGCCTGTCTATTGGGAAGAAAGAAAACTGTATATTGGGTCTAGACTAGTCCGTCTTAGTTTTTATGCTCTTGAAGATTACATATAGTGGACATCTTTTAATGCTTACAAAAAAAGAAAACAGAAAAAATGATGTCTGGCATGCATTATAATTGTGACTGATCCCTGGCAGGGTGTGTGTTGGTGGAGATCTCTATCAACACTTATTGACAGTAATAATAACAGAAAATCTATATAAACAGAAACTCCAAAGTGTAAACCGCCAAGCTAACAGAAAATGCTAACTGGGCTTAAAAATTAAGTTGAACATTAGCATGTCGGAGAGAAATGTTTCAGTGACGGAAGAATCATGGGCAGGTTATATAATGTTGGCCAGACCCAAAGCGTGGGAAGCCCTCCCACACAGGCACTAAATGATCCACACGCTCCATAACGCAGTGTCACTATTCTAGCGTAGTTGCTGTTTTTAGATAGACATTCCTTCTTTCCTGACTGTGATGTAATGCAGAAATCACCTCTCAATGCCGGGGTTGCCACGGTGAAAAACGCACAGGAACGCGGCTTCTCGTGTGTGCATGTGGGAGAGGCTCATTGATTTCTCCCACCTCGACAGAGACTCGGGGGAGGAGGCCTGGCCTCTAGGCCATGGGGTCAACTCGCTCTGCCTCCAAGAGGCCTGCAGATGGTCACGTATGAGCTAACTCTTCAGCAGAAGGGCTGAGTTTACTTTGGTACACCCCTTCTCTCCAGTTCTTCAGTTCTTCACCAATCATAGGCAGAGTCATTGGAAAGAAATGTGCTGTAACAGTGAGTTTTATTGTATTTGCTGCGCCGAATATCACGCTGCTTAAACCAGACAGCTTCTTCTTCTTATGTAATTTCAAGAATCTCCAGGTCACTTCTCTTCTCTTCCCCGGTAGCAGATGTGGGCGGGGGGCGGGGGGCGGTGGGGGAATTGACTGATGCTCTGAAAAAGCCATTAGCAATTGGAGGGAAGACATGCTCTGTGCCAGTCAACTCCTCGGACTTGCTGAGGAGACGATTACAATGTCTGTAGTATCCTGGCTATAAACTGCCGCCCTGTTTCTAGACTGGAGCGGGTTTCACACCAAACACGGCAGGCGCTTTGAGCACTGTTAGATGAAGCCCAACCCTTCACACAAAACAAAAGGCATCCAATTTTGCTTCATTAAATGGCGTCATCTAATGTCTTCTGGAGGAAGAAATAGCCTATGGACAGCCTATGTCAGAAAATGCTAATGCAGGTGCTGAGAAGAGAAAGGCTCCTATGGTTGCCCTTTATTATTTATATAATTTATTTATTATTCACAGGGAAGAGCAAACTCTGTAAGACGCATAAACGATTACTCGCCCATGAAATCATTTGAATTTAGAAACAAGCTAACATATCTCAAAAGATTTTGTGCGATGTTTGTAGACCAAAACTGTTCCAGAGTTTCTCATACATATTCCTGCCCTTCTTTACAGCAGGGAAAGAAGGAGATGGGGGAAGTACCTGCCACTTTTCTATTGTCTGTGTGGTTAAATGTTAATGGACCGGCGGCAGCAAAGTTCAGATTCTTTTTTTTACTCTCGTCTTGCCAGATAATGTCCTGCACTGAAGATCTGTTGACTTCCGGCGAAATTCAGGTGACTGCTGTGATTGGTGTGAAACTGGCTTCAGCTTTAGAACAGTGAACCGTCAATTCAGCGGTCTATTAATATGTTCTTGTTAAGCTCCAGGGCTCTATATTGTTGTGCCGGTTCTGCTACCCTACGGGATTGGTTTAGTGTCCTGTCCTTAGGCCACTACGTGTGTGTTGCACGTGCGTTTTGACACAGGACATTGTAACTGTTCACCATGTGGGGTTATTAAGGCTGCTGATATAACTGAGCTTACTCAGTCTCACACTGAATGGCCATCTGGGGTAATGGTTGAGACACTGCAAGGTATGGAATGCCTTCTGTATTTCAATACTGATTTAGATACCTGCTAACCAATTTGAGGTCAAGAACCAACATACTACTTTTTCACATCAACCTCTTTGTCTATGTTTTCCATAGACAAAGAATGTCCTAATGTTAAGAAGAAACGTCTGTTGCCGGGAGATAAAAAAAAAAAAAGATTATTAAATTGCAGCTTACAACTATGAGAGCTAGGTAAGTTGTGAAAAGTGTGAAGAGTGAAAAGTCCTTAATTTGCTGCGAGGATAAAGTTGGAATTGTCAGCTTTGTCACTCAGCCCTGCAACAGAACAGGGTGAAGAGAAATTGCCTCGGATATGGCAGAAAAGATTTTCCCTCTCCCCTAGAGAGATGCAGATTTCATATTGGCTCCTCTTTAAGAGTGTCAAGTTATGTAATAGGCTCTCGTTCTTGAGCTCTATTCCGAATGATATACGCTCTCCTTGATACTGAAGGGTTGTCGTTATGTACACCTTTGCGTGCTGCTGATAAGGAAAAAACGCTGAATTTTTGAAAATAAAAACATTATATTATGGCCGTCGTGTTTATGATGCAAAACTCTGCAGCAAGGTTGTCGCCAGCCATTTTGATGGGCTCCTGCCGACTACAGCCATGAGAGCATTCTGAAACATTTTCCAATGTGCTTACTCAAGAGTGTTTGATAGGCCTCTGCATGTAATATTCATGGGTCTGCGGGGATGTTATCATGTCTAATTGGAGCCCTGCATCCGTTGGCTTGCCAGCAGCAATCACGGCAGCAGCTGAGAAGGGGGTGGGGGGTGGGGGTTGGTGCATGCAAGGGCAGCACTCAAACCCAAACAGTGACCATAGGGCTGGAAATGTACGAATGGGAACGGCCATTATTATGTTATTTATTGGCTTTGGCAGAAATTTCTCTGATACTCTCGCCGTTTACAGCGGGACGTTTACTGAAGAAAATTTAGGTTAAGTGTCTTGTCCTTACGACTTGAACCTGTGACCACTTTAGATCCCCACGTCCAACAGTGATTGATGTGTGACTCACGTTAGGGCAATGATGAGGAGGGCTGTGCGGGTGGGTATTCTGGTAAACAACGTGATTTAAAGGCTTTATAACTTTTTTGTAGCAAATGTCAAAGGCCGTTTACTGTTAATTTTAAAGGAGCCGTTTACTGTGTATGTTGAAGGAGCCGTTTACTGTGTATGTCAAAGGAGCTTGATTGAGAATCTGCAGCGAATGTTCTGTGGAGAAGACGCTAGGAAATGTGACGTGTGACATTGCTTACAGCCTCTGGGTGTGCACGTTTGGGCATCTCCTGAGGCTAGGGCTTCACTGAACACGATGTAACCTTCACATATTAAGGGGTCCATATACTGCCCAAATATAAGCCGCAAAATGTCACAAAGCCCCTTTAGCAGTTAGTCTTTCAAGTTGCACTTCTTATGGTTGACTTTCCGTAAATGTCAAACAATCACTCGGCTCTTCACAAAAAAGTTCACAAAGGGTTTTAGTTTAGCAGCCACTGGAGATGAAGCCCTTGTGGAAGTCCCACTAAAGCACTCATCTTCATGAGGCCGTTCATTTGAGGCTGTGGGATGACAAAGCCCTGCAGTCCATAGCAACAGCTAACGACTGCCACAAGGTGCGACGGCGATTGGCTGCATATTGGTGGAAACTAATTCAATGATACTTGACATGAAACCATCCACGGGTAAAAAAAAAAAAAGTTAGCCCTACTGCCACGTCATTGGGTGAGATGAAAATCATTAGCATTTGGAGCTGTGATTTTGTTGGTGGTCAGTTCCCTGAATGGGTGTCCTGACATGTGTCCCATAATCCTGCTTGTGTGATCTCTTAAGTTTCCAATGTAACTCATGGATCACAGTCCCATGGATGAAAGCAATTCAAAGCCACCTGTGAAGAAAATGAGCTTCCATTTTAGTCTGCTGGGATGTTGCAGTAATGAGACATGTTCTGTTTTAGTAATTCCTTATGCCTTGAGCTACTTGAGAGTGGAATCAAAGCTGCATGGCGCTGGAGAGGGATGAGGAACAGTTTATAACAATTCTTAGCGTCCTGGATGGTGTGCTGCTTGTTTGTATCGAATACATTTTTGAATATCTGAATATCATCTGAAGATGCACTCGATGGCTGGTGTTAGGGAATGTTCAGAAAGGGTGCCAAATTAGCCATTTGCTAGTACCAGTTGCATTAGCTTCTGAACTTGTTTCAGTTCGGATAATCAAGGCAGTGAGCTGTCACAAATTCTGTCCATGTATTTTATGATTAAAGAAAATATATTGTAAGATTCAACACACTATAAGGATAAGAATTGGTGGTGGCGAAAAAAACCCTTTTGACAAATATTCTGCTCTAGCGTAGTTGAGTCCCACGGGAGGACTCAAACCCAGATCTTCCATGCCAAAGATGGTGACGTAACCAGTGTCACAAAAGGCTCTTGACTTCCTAGCAATGCATTAATGAATTCCGCCGTCCTTGTAGGACGCCTTGAGTAAACAGGGCTGTGTCTGAAATTTTGGTTTTTGACCCTTTGCAGTGCTGAATGCTGAAGTCTATAAGGAAGAGAACATTAAGTGAGGCCTAGCTTGCAGACACGAGATCATTTACAAAACTTGCCTGGCAAAAAAAATAAAATGCTGTGTTTTAATAGTCAAAACCTAATTCCTTGATTGCAAGCTGTGTACCAATCTGCAAGTGAAGAGCAGTTAAATGTTTTGGAGCGGGAATGGTCTCCTTGATTTTGCACGCACCCTATTGCCCATAGCTATCTATAAGTAGAAGGAGAAGGAGAAGATGACTCACAGGAGGTTGGGGCTGCATTGCAGCACTCATGATGCTGGGGACCACTAGTTTGGCCTAAATGTTCCCTGACTTACTTCACCCTCACAACAGCAGACTGCCCTATCCGGCCCTGTTGTCGGTAGCCAAAGATAGATGCTCGTAAATGTTCCCTTCATCCATGTTTGTGGCATAAATACTTAATTATCGAAAAATATGTTTAAAAAATGACATTTTTTTCCAGAAGATGGAAAATTGGTTGCGTCATAATCCAGTTTGTGTAATGACCATAAAAAGGTGAATGTTAAAAATATCAGATCGCCCTCCTTTTTTCGTTTGAACTTAAGTGTGTGTTTTTGCATCGTTGTCGGGGGGTTGGGGCTGTCTGGATTCCTTATGAATTAGAATTAATTAGATCTCGTTATTGCACCTTCTATATTTAAAGAAGACTCTAAATTGTATGTGTTTAAAACAGGACTGAACATGCATGTACAAAGAAAACTAATACAGTTCTTTGTTACTACCGTTTCACGCTGTGATAATCTGATACCCCAGATTCAGCAAGAGTGTCAGAATATTATGGTCATTGCTTATGGCTACGGTTGTGTGTAGAGTATACAATTATTTACTGGACATATGACTGTGGTGGATAGGGGTTTTCAGGGTTCAGTAGGGCTACTTATAGCTTAAGACTTGTGATCCTTATTAGTAGGCCAACAAGCAAGCAAACGGCAAGATCTTAGCATTTACTGTGATTCACATGCACTGTTCACCAATGCATCAGTGCAATGTTACTGAAACCAGGTGCATATTCAGAAAAGGAGAAAGGTTTAGTTTTTCTGTGGTCTTTTTACTAAATTTAAGAAAGGATTAATCCTGTAGTATTATACAGACAGGAGTAGAAAGGAAGTATCTAGATCATTAAAATGCAGCACGCCCAGAAATGAGCTGGGTGAAATCTGTAAAGGGATCACATCGTCTAACGACCTCACCTTCGATTCATGTCTGATTTCACCTTCATTTTCATTGACCCGTCTGCGACCCTCAGTAGCGTCGGATATTGAACTCGTACAGTTTGGGGTAGAAAAACGGGCTTCTCCCCACTCTCTCAGATACCAGCAAAAGGCTTCATTTTCTTTGCACGTGTTTATTTTAGACAGAAATTACGGTCACCCGCTTAGTATGTCTCTCAGGCTGGTGGAATAGATTTGTGGGATTAAGCTTGACTTGTCAAGAACCCACCCTCCTCCCTGCCAGCAGTCTCTCCTAGATAATGGTAGAGAACTCTGCTGGCAGCCTTTAAATCAGTAACTGACAGAAAGATGTCCCCCCTCCCCCCCATAACTGAACTGATAATAGTTCAAAAGGCATGGCTGGTCCACACAGCAAAAATACCAGTGTTTAATCAATCGTGTTAGTGTTTATTTGGTTCCAAATGGTCTCGCATGGACACTGACAGTGTTGATTTAACACCGGTGGTTTTTCTGAGCACGATGAAAGGAGCGGCAGACTTGAACTGCTGTGCACTCTGTCGGTACATGGCGGACATCTGGACGTCCTCCATCAGGATTAACGAGGCCGTTTTCACACACCAACTTCAAATATCGGTCATCAGCAGCTTTTTTATTTAACAAAGGCAATTGATGTACCCATAACTTAGAATTTACAATGAAAAGTTGCTTTGTGACATGACTATTTAGCTACTTGAAGAATACTCACTCAGTATTACGGAACTTAAACTTTCAATATTAGATACAGCTGCAGTTTGTAGTTTTGCAGAATATAACTAAATACTAAAATGCATTTACATTTATAACATTAGCTATTAACAGAAATGTTCAGTGGAAAAGAAATTGATGCAGTATCAATAAAATCACAGAAGTTCATGATGAGGCTATCAGCAGGCTATCCTGAGTGTGGCTTTGGATTTTGGAAATGGGTAATGAGTTATGTTTTACAGTTATTTAGTTATTGTTTAGTGTGTGTGTGTGTAGTATTGTGTGTTTTTCATTACTATCAATAGCACCTTTATTTTAAAATACATGGCAATGAACTAGCTGATGCACTAAGTAGCTAGCTATATTACCCACAGTTAATCCTGTCATAGCAACCCCGGTTACATAATTAGCTGTGAAATTTAATAGATGTGTATAATATTTTTGGCTGGTTAGGGAAGTTGTAGCCAAATGGTCTCAGTGATGGGCAAAGATATTACCGATTGCATTGTTTTAAATTTTGCTGACCAAACCATGCCTATCTAAATGGAGTTTACAAAAGTGGGTGTAATGGGCTTAAGTATCTTTTTTTTAGAGGTAAACTTTCCACATAAACAGCACATAAACAGCTGCTGTCGCTACACATGCCTTTAGCCCTCCAGTTAAACTAAAACTAGAATAAACTGAACTGCGTTCTGAAACTAACTAAAACTAAACTGAATTAGAATGTGGAATTGAAACTAAAATAGAAATAAAACCTTAATTAACCATAACAACCTTGCTTTGGACTTATGCGACTGTAATGAGTGCTGCATGCGTGCGACTGCAGGAACGGATCAAAATTCAAGTACGATAAAATAGGAAAAACATGCTAGATTCAATGTTTTTTTCATACTATGGATACATGATTTTGATAAATATAAATTTTATTCACGTGTGAGCATGATGCACAGAGAACATATATCCACTATTTAGGTTATAGACCTCCTTATATCAGCCTCTTACTCAGCAATAAATAGTTTTACGTTATAGACAGATTGACCACATTGTGAGCTTGAATTGAAGAGAAAATGGAAAGGCATGGTCGGTCTGGCAGTAGTCAGACACAGGGAGGAAAAATGCCTTGAAAAATGTAGGAGGATGGGAAATTATTTTCAATCATGCACCTTATATTTTGTCAGAATGTATTGCATTTTGACAACGGCTTACTGAAACTATCTTGGCTATGCAGGCAGAGTGTGGCTGTGAGAACCCACTGAGTACATTATAATGTTCTAGCAATGTTCCTGTCACATCGCAGGAGGTCAGGATGTTACGCGGAGAGGACCTTGCACACTATGTGAGAAAACACTCCAGCTGTACGGCCAGTACTACGTGGGTTGGACGCTAAGGAAGGGTTGGAGCAAGAAGCACAGCTCTGGCAGAATTGGGCCTTTGGGCGAGTGTCAGCCTCCTGATCCCGGTTCTGTCTGCTCAGGTCTATGGGTTGTGTGACTTCCTCAGCAATGGAAAATACATGCTGGTCTTTATAACCGTAATTTGTTTTTGGAGAATTTTTTTATTTTTTTGTTTAATACCGAAGTTGAGTCACATTTGCATTAGTCATGCCATTCAGAAAAGGATTCCAGTTTTAAAAAGAACAGAGTCTGGATTTTACAATTTTCTTAGATACAGGGTAATAGTTTTGTGGTCTAAATATTTTTTGTCTCTCAAAGTCTGCCTCTAGCGCATTTCATTCTAATCAGAATCTTAAGAGTTTGGTTCAATGTCATAGGGATGAGTGTAGTTAAAATGTCGTTGACATTGGCAGCGTGGCGATAAGGAGACACAGGTCAGCACCAGCAGGTGGGCCAGTGGCCTGGCAGAGTTAATATGTGGCGCTTGCAAATCTAAATAAGCATTTTACATACCAGCTTTATATAGCTTCCTGACCCCCCAGGTCAGGCATTAAAGGCATTAAATTCAGTACAATTCAGTAAATTCATGACGTTTATTTTCTTGTTTCTTTCTAAAGGGCTTTCAGCAGCGAGATAAATTTTAAGTCATTGTCATTCTGGGAACGCTTTCTGATTTACGAACCGTGATTTGTGATTTTGATTTTTTTTGCCATAGATGAGGTTTTATTTCTCCAGGGTGGTATCTGCTGTAATAGATTTGGTAATGACTTCAGTAATGAAGGTAAGGAGACCACTCAGAAGTCTGATCATTTCTGCATGTAGCTCATGTCACGTTCTTCAAGTCTCAAGTCGCAAACTGGCAGAAATATTGTGGATGAGCCAAATGCAATGGCTTCCCCCACTGGTACATGAGAGTCACACTTAACGTATAAAACACACTTCAGCATCGTACACAATAGGTCGCCTTCAGACTGATTACCAGGCTTCAGCTCTTAATTACACGTGTCGTCCGTTTTGCTCACACTGCCCATTTGACGTGCTTCCACTCCTCCTCTGTTCCACCCTCCATCCTCTCGCTTTTCCCCCAATCCCCCTCTCCACCCCCCGCGTCCCATCCCACTCATTTTAGTTTGCTCCCTTTCGCTGTGAAACCAAATGGGATCGTTCTCCCTGTACGGTAAGGTTGCTAACCGCCAAAGAAGTCGTTACCACGGTAACAGAGAGGCTAGCACCAAAAATATATTCTGTAAAGCATCTTTGATGCCTCCCACTGCATACTGCTGCACTCTGAAATTTCAGAACGGATGCATCTGAATCCAGCCATGTTTGTAAAAATATGCTTATAAATAAATTTAGGAGGCACCTGTTTTCATAAAATAGCTAATCAATGAATCCACTTAAAAGGTGGAGCACTTATTTTTCCAATACTAGACAAACTTTATTGCCATTCAGATTATCAAGCTGTGTCATCAAGATGTATCATAAAGGTGTATTATTTCATAATTTGGTTTTGCAGTATGGTTGCATTGGTGCATGGCACTGTCGCTGTATTTTTATAGATACTGTAGCTCTATTTTCTCTGTTAATCTTTATTTAATGCAAGTGTAATTTAACTCTAAATTATTCTCCGCAAAATCTCATTTATCTGCATTAAATTTCATGAACTGTAGCTAAGAGAACACCATAACATTACACATGCAACAGGAGATGCCAAAACAGTAATAATATAGATTGCTTTTTTTCCAAATGCTTCTTTTTCGACAATGGGTTGTCAGATCGTATCATCTGTATTTAGCGGTATTATCAGTTTATATAGGAATTGATGTACATTACTTTTCATTATATCAATATAATTATGCTAATATTTGATATCAATTTAATATGTTAAGAGGGGGGATATTTTAAGATGGGAATCCCAGCCCTACTGCTCTCAAACCTATAGCCCCCAAGCTTTCTGATCTTTACGTTTAGGCCAATGCTAAACTTTCCTGCAAAAGTAATTTTGACTTTTGACACACCCAATTCCAAGGAGTCCTGTAACATGCAGGAAACTAATAGTTTTTTTTCTTTCTTTCTAACCCTAACGCAAGGGATGAGACCTGGAACTCCATGTCAACCCCTTTGTTTTGAAAAAAGTGATGAGGCATGGTCCCATCTTGTGTCTTCAAAACATTTTGTTTCTGTTAGTTCGCACAATGAGGAAAACTATTTGGGAATATCACGAAACAGCTGTTTAAAGTCGCCAATTGCAACCAAGAAAGAAGTGGTCTGCGCCATAGTTTTTGCGAAGTTTATTTATGGAATAAACTGTCAAGATTTAGGATCGCATCAGTAAGTGTAGATCAATTAGCTGGTCTGAAGTGTTTTGAGACAAAACCTAGTGTAGCGGGAATATAAACGAATGTTTTGTTGTTTAGGAGATTGGATTATGTAGAGACTAGGCAAGAGACTGCGAGGAATATTACATAACTTACGTGTCTAAAAAAGCGAGGTTAGTTCCTTTTAAATGGTGTGCCGCATACGACATTGCCAGCACGCAGCATGTGAGCCTCCCTCCCCGTTCCCCTTTTCGTTTAACTTGTGATTTGATGAGTTGCCAACCGATGCATTTAAGAGGAGTAACAAGTTAAATTTAATGCCTCACCTTTTTACATTTTTTTTTTTTTGTTTCCCCCTCCTTCCACGAGTGAGAAGACTACGGCACTGATTTCTCCAATCGGCAGCTGAACGCTCTTGACTGTTAGTAGATATGCTCCTTCCAGCAATAATGCTTTGCGTAGCGCTCACTCTGTGTCTTCTTATTATGTCTCTGTCTAAAAGTCACAAAAACAGAGATCAATAACAAAGCGATACAGCCATAGAGAAGCTTTGCCTTGGCCGCTGCAAGCACAAGCTCAGGGATGTAACGTGGTTGTGGTCTGTTTTTTGCTTTTTTTTACTCCCCCACCCAAAGAAGACCAACAATTACAGTGGTCCTTATGCGTCTTGTTCATTGCAATGTTTTTTGCATGTTACTGTGCACTGAGGACAAATGTAAAGGTAAGCCGAGTTCGTGTGGACATCAACGCGCGCGCGCGCGCGTGTGTGTATGTGTGTGTGTGTGTGTGTGAGAGAGAGAGAGAGAGAACCGACCAGTGGAGGGAGGTCAGCCTTTACGCCTTCCGTCCCTGACTATAGGAATGCAGCCTCACAGGTGGTGGCGAACGCTGTGAACGTGCGGAACAGAACACACGGGTTTTCTGAAAATCGATGCCGTCTTTCAGTGGAAAATGCTGATGGAGATTATTATAATGAGTAGTAGTGTTGCAACTAATTGCAAAGCATTGGAGTGGCAGTGGGATTGTTTGCGTTTTGTAGTAGCTAAAACGATATAATAAAATGACTTCGAGCTAACACGACAGTGCATTTCCGACGAGGTCAGGATAGTAATGCGCTTTTTTCATATGCTGCAACACATGTCATTTGAGGAGCCCTTCAGACCTAACTTCGATCTCCCTGCCAAGAGATAAAAGAAACCACTTACCGCCAGCTTCAGTAGTATCGCTCACTTGGAGTGGCTCGGTCGCGGGAGCTGTCCGCGCAACAAACCTGTTTACTCGCCACTGTCCGTTGTGCATGCCTGCAACCAGTGAGCTGGATCCTTTGTCCTGCCGATTTGGTGAAAATGCCTACCGGAGGGGGGAAGGTCGCTGCTACACTGGAGAGAAGCTCTCTATCTCACTCTCGATAAAGTATTTCAGCCTTCAGATAGTTATCCAAAAATCTTCGGTCGCTTTTACAAGGCGCGATATTTAAAAAAAAAACGTATCGTGTTTCATTTACGGATTGACACGTGTTTAACGCGGGTAATCTTAGTTCATGACTTTCGTTTTTTTTTTTTTTTTTTTTTAATGGGTTGCAATTGTCGAACAGTGCACTGGGTGCTCTGTGAAAACAGAGACCACCGTAACATACTGTTATTGGTCGGGCTTTTCTTCTGGATTTCAAAGCCGCTTCTGAGTATGCTATTCTGTTCATATGGCTCTCAGTAAAAAATACAACGTTGTCAGATTTTGCATCAGTATTGAATGCAAGCATAGGATTGCTAGCAGATGACTGAAGTGCCAGCTTCTGTATCTGCATTGCAAATAGATTTTATATACTAGTCTGGAGCTGCCATGTGGCTGGGCTCTGGTTCCTCAGAATGTGTTCGTCAGATGGTGTGCAGTAATGCTAATATGCATTCCATTGGTAGTACCTGTTAAACGGCACAGCTCATGTTCAGTATTGAACCTTTAAAACAAGAGACTAATCCACAGTGGCATCGGTTTAAGACCGTCTGTTGGCCACCATTCAAACTGTGCCCTTTTAATCCCTTTAAAATCTTTGCCTACAACACACCCTTGCTCTACTCTGAGATGAACACCCACACTAGTGTGTGGGTGGATGCAGAACAGTGTCACAGGCAAAGAATATCTACAGTCAAGTTTGTGTCTAAGGGATGAGACCTGGGATGGCACACCAGGAAAAGGATCTGGGAGATTTGTACATCAATTCATAGATTTGAGTCCCTAGTAATATTTGAAATGTATGTCTCTGTTTTCTTGATTGCATCCTCTCGTATTAAAAAAAAAAACCAAAACAAACTATTCTGACAAATTATAGAAACCAGTTTATAAGTCTTTATTGTGTTGCAGTCGCTTTGATAAATCACTAAAGCAGTAACGCACTGGACAGTAAAACTCTTTTCCTTTGTGTATCCAAATGAAAAGTGCGGATGACGCGGGTGTGGGCGGATGAGCTGCAGTAGAGCAGCCTGCGGTGATGTGAGCCTTTCTGTGAAGGGAGATTATCACGGTGAGACGGAGGAGGAGAGTGGAGTTGGTTAACACTCTGTCTCCCGTGTGTGTGTGTGTGTGTGAGAGATTGAGTCACTAAATCTGTGATATCCACTTACCCGGGGTTTGTTTGAGATGTGACCCCAGCTGTGGGCAGCGCAGTGTTGTGATTAAGGCGAAGGGGCTTGTAACTAGAAGGGGTCCAGTGCAAATGGCATGCTGGTGCACTCTCAGGTGGTGTAGATTGGCTAACCAACAAAATAATAAGTATTACTAATAATAAGTATGAGTTTGCACCTGAAGCAGGAGGCTGTAGTGCTGTCCAGATATTGGCTGACATTGCAATGCAATCCAGTGATTCTGAGCCAAGATTGGTGGACCCAAAGCTGTGTTGGCTGGGCAAGTAACAGAAAGGACCACTCAACGTAACTCTAACTGTTGCCGTGCTGAAATCAACTAATTTGTGGCTTAAACCTGTAAGGGTTTACGTTTTGATAAATTATTGACCAGTTCAATTATGCTAAAATACCGCAGGGGTCTCAAACCCAAGTCCTTGTGGGTGGGACACAATGTCTGCTAGTTCTCAGACCACCCTAAAACAACAGATGAGATCATTTGCTATGTAAATAATGACTTATAAATCTTAAATAATGAATTACACAACTGCGGAATGAGCTTGGAAGAAAATTGACATGCACAGGGGATTGTGGGGACTTGAGTTTGTGATCCCATACAGTAGGGAAGTTAAGTATTAACTTAAGAGATTGAAAAGCAGAGAACAGACAATCTGTTCTGTTTGGATACATTTAAATCATGCCTCCTTCTTGTTCCACATGAATTTCTTTCAGTTTGTATCTCAGGATAGCTAAAAAGGCGTCCATAACAAATGAAGTATTTTATTACTTGCTGGTTTGCATCACTTTGGTTACTGTACTGTTACTTGGTCTGCCTTCAAGATTTGTATCTGAAACTCCTTTAGGTAAAATAGTCTATCCTATGTAAAAAATAATAAAAATAAAAATTGAATCTCATGTAATCTCATGTGGTGGGTTTTTGCAGTGTTATCAGAAAATCTACCCAGTGTTGGCTGAACCGAAGCGATGGGATATTAAATGATAATAGTGTAATGTGCCCTCATAGCTGTCTGCAATCTTTATCAGCTTCAAAACTGCTCTGTAAGCCTTTCAGCAAATATAGTGGCAGGAGATTCTCCCATAGCTGCCATATAGCACGATGGTAACAGCTCACCCTGCCATTGCTTTGGGTGTCCGATGTTTAATCCTAGCTAGCATTTAGCTTCAGTGATTCGTCGATCCCCACGGTTAAGTAAAAATGCTTTTTTTTGTGTATGGAACAATGGGGTACCTTATTAGCCAGCTTCAGGGCAGCACTCAAGAAGCCCCCTTCCTATGCAAGAGGAATCTAATCTCAAGCTGCGTTTAGGTCACTCTTGACTGTACCTCAGTGGTAATCCATAGCAAAATGGTTAAAAAAAAAGCCATTTTCAGGTACTCCATCAGGACCAAGTGTCTGTTTTAATAGGGCAGTGATGAAGAACACGGCTTTGCCCAAAAGGAACGTTACTTTAGATTCTGTTTGCCTGTCCGAGCTCTCTTTAGTACTTTCCCGTCCCTCTTTCTTTTGATAAGAGCTTATGCGGTTCCCCCTGCTGGCCTGTGCTATTACCATGCAGGAAGCTCTGCTGATGAACCACAAGCCTTTGGAGTGCTTGTGCAGCAGATCCTGTCAGCTCTCTCTCTTCAGTCCTCACTCCCTGATTTCAGCACCAAAATCTGATTCTGCTGCAGCATGTCAGAAAATTGTGGCATGCGCTTCACTTACCACGGCTGCACTCCGGACAGCTGCCTCTTCCGGGGACAGGGGGTTTAGCCTTGCACAGAACCTGGGCAGGTTGCAGCGCCCAAACTGAACCAGGAGAGCTGCAGTGGAGCACCCGTGTTTGGTCCCAGCTCACGGCTTTTCCAACCCCCCCCCCCCCCCCTCTGCCGCATAGTGAGTCGGCGCAGGGGTGGGGGCCGATTCTCAGCTGTCCCATATCTGAGCGGCTCTCCTGGCACGCGTCAAGAGCCGGTGCAATGAGCACGCACTCCAAAGAAAGGCAGGGAGAGGGCAGCCACCCCACAAAGCCGGCCTCTACTCGGACAGCGTGAGGTGGGAATAGACGGACAGAGAGGGACAGGAGGAGGAGACGTAGCATGGAGGTAAGGAAACGCTCAATAAATTCTGCGAGAGCTCCGGACTTTGGTGGGGGGCAGAGTTGCGGAGGAGGCTTTTGAAAGTGACGGAGCCCAGATTTATATCAATCTTCTGGATGTGTTTGCTCCTCAGGCTGCCGACAAGTCCTTTTATACATTTTTTTTTTTACTTTTATACCAATATCGGAAGTAAAGGTCCCACTGAAATCCAAAGAACTCTCAGTTCTCTCGTACTGTTGCTCTTACCACACCCCGTGCATCTTTGAAGCAAAAATATGAAAGCAAAATTACTGTTGTCTTTCATCTGTGACATGTGCATGCAAGCGAGGTTGTGGTTACTGAAGCGTGAACTGGTGGGATTTACAGCCCCCTTCCAATATGAAGTCAAATTAAAAACATCGATGATGTCGTGGCAGGATAGGCCCTTTTGCGTGAAGCTAACAAGTCACAAATGAACGTGTTGGGAATGGAAGAGTTACACATGAGGCCGATGCCCTCAGAAGAGGCCAGGGCTGTGGAGTGGTTGGGTACGGGCCATTGCTCCGGGAGGCCGTCCGGAAGTCGTTTATCCTGGTTCAGGTTCCGGCTGTTTGAATTATAGACCCGTTAGGCTGGATCGGGCCGCGCTCACTGGGCTGCTCAGGGCGACCAACATGCTGGGGACAAAGGGGGGAGCTCCTAGATCGTAGAAGGGTTTGTGGGTTCGGGCTAACGTCCCCTCTCCTGCCCATCCTATTTTTTTCTTTAGTGGTTATTTTTTTTTTCTGTTGAGTCAAGGAGCTCATCTGAATGTAACACTGGCCCAGCACGGTAGCACTGGCCCAGCACGGTAACACTGGCCCAGCACGGTAACACAGGCCCAGCCCGGTAACACTGGCCAAGCACTTGTCACAAAATCACTCAATCCAAATGTACAGGAAGATAGAACTAAACAAACCACATGGGACGGCATGCCCTCTCACTTTGTCATTCGGCTGAGAAGTTTTCCTGATGAGATTATTGATATTTCTCCACAAAGGCTAATTGATGTGGGTGCTACAAGTGGAAAGAGATTTCTGCTTAATAAGCAGTTTACTCCAATATCCTTGATGTTGGTTAACATGCATTTCCTTGCGTATGGGCTGATCAAGCATGGGAGAGGCTGGGGACACCTTTTAAAATAAAGAACTAGATTTCAAAGTTAGTTACTGCTAACATTATGGAGAAAATCTGCTTTGTTTAAGGTTACTAACAAACGAAATTCCAAATACAAGCACTTGGTTCTTATATTTAAGAAATTGCTTATTCAGGCATTTTAAATGAATCACTCTCATAGGCATGAAACATGATAAAACTTGGCTTTCCAGAAGGTGAACCTAATGCAATACGCTGCCTTGCTAACAAAATTGTGTCTCAGTTCTTGGCTGTTGACAAAGAACCAGAGGTTTGAGACGCCATGTGGGAAATAATGGAGAAGCACACACTGAGAGATCCTTGGCTCACTTTGAAGTACAAAACACCGCTTCATTCATAGCTTTATTCGTTCTACTGGTAGCTTTGCAGCATCTGTAAATTATATTTATACAATTGGCCCATTGTTAGGCAATTCTAGACAAATGACAACAGAGTAACTGATTTCTCAACAGAAAAAAATTACGGAGATGACTACTGTGCTGTTAGTCCCAACTTCAATTCAGAATGAACTTCCTTTCTGCGTGTGATTTAAGGTGTTTTGAGAAAGTGCCTCATTCATTCCTGTTTGAATGTGCATCTTCTATAGCTCAAAATGGACGGAAAGCAAAAGAAGACTAAAATAAGTGTTGCGTAGCTACACTCTCCCAAAGAAGGCAAGAGTCGCTGTCTCTCCGGTCCGTGTGAGGACACAAGAGGTCGTTCAAAAAGCTTGGGTTGAGATGAGACGACATGAAACACGACCCAAAGAAACAGATCCAAAGAACTCAAAATATTTTCCCTGTTTATGGGCCAAAAGTGACTCTTATCAGCTCATTGCAATTTTTTGGGGGGGGGGAAGAAAGATGGTATTTGAAAGGGAAATGTAACACTGACCGTAGGAGAGTTCTTTTTGTAGACACTGTTTTAGCACCTGCTGTGTACCCTTCTGTTTGGTGTTTATCCATTTGCAATGGGGTTCGCCTGTGCGCTGTTTTTGAGCTTTGCCTAGATAGCCCAGCTGGAGATACTGCAATCGGCTGTGAGGCAGCATGGCACAAAGTGGTATGTAGAGTGTTAGAGTATTTAAGTTTGTACTTTCTGGGCGTACCCTGCCTCAAGCCTTGTGTCTGCCGGGTAAGGATTCCAAGTCCCTGATTTGGATAAGCAGACACGGAAAGTGAAGGGAATATTTACAGACCATACAATAACATGCAAATAAACTGCTAGCATGTAAAACTAAATATGTGGTGCATCCTGGGATTTAAGTGACATTCAAATTTTTGAATGGCTTGAAAACACGAACGTCTTCTGGTTAAGAAAAAGCAGGTTTGCTATTCTGAAACAAATGCATTATTATGACCGAACATTTGCTCTTGCAAGATCTTCATTGATTATGAATAAATGCACATTATCACATTTGTAGCCACAGTCTGTGCTGTGCTATCTTCTGCAGTTGTAATTAAGTCAAAATCTGGTCATAGTCTGTGCATCCATTTACAGGATATTATCTTATGTTTCAAGGTTAATGAGGTTTTGCATAGGTGGTGTGTAAACATATGCTAGAGACTTACATAATGAGCTTCTAGGGTTATATCAAAAATAATTATTTTTTTCTAATGGAGTGGGGTCTGCTCGCTTAGTTTTTTTCTAAGCAATAGAATAATGGCCTTTCTCTAGGCTATGCTTAACCATTTGTGTGCATTGATAAAATGTAGAATATAATCTTAATAGTTTTTCATAAAGTACAGTTGTTTTTTTTAAATATTTTACATTTTTTGTCCTTTTTTCACGGCATTCTACATGTCAAGGCAGTGATGGGGATGGGGTTGGGGGGGAGGGGGTTTCTTCCAGGTGGCCTGTGAGCAGAAAACCCAGATCTGCATCCCACAGGGAACTGATCGGTGGGGGGGGCTTTGTTTAATCTGAAGCCTCCGAGCCATAGAGCTCCAGTGACGAGCGGAAAATGAATCGCCTCATTTCTCCCGTAATTAAATATTGTGAAGAAGTAATCAAAGTTCAAATTCATTTTCATTCTGTTCTCAGCCTCGAATGGACGATCCGATGGCTCTTTAGGGAGACAAAGCACGTGTTCCGCTTGTTGTAAGTGTCTATTGAAGATCTGAAGTGGTGCTCGGACTTCCTTTCTGAAACGGCTGATGTCCACTTTAGAATGTAAGGCCCAAGTCTGTTGGCCCTACTGTGTGGGTATCATGAAAATGTCATTTGGCTTGCGTATCCTGTGAATCTCTCAATCAAGGGAATTTGGGAAAGAGACTGAAGCTGGTCTGTGAGAAGCTGGGCTGTGGCAGAAATCCTTACCACGCATTCGCCTCTCTCCCGGCGCGCAGTGCCGGTGCAGAGTGGAACTCTGGCATTTACTTTTTAAGGCAGTCTAGCTTCAGTGAAAGGCATTTGTGGATTGAGAAAAGAGAGGCAGACAAAAGCAGAGGTGTTGATCCCGGTGAGTGGGAGGCTGTGCATCTGTACTGTACACCTGGAGCACCGTAGCCGTGGCATTATCTTGCTTCTGCTGAGGGAGGGGTCTGGAACTTGGCTTCCCCATGGACCTCGAACACAGCCTGAAGTGTCAGCCACAGTTCAAGGGCTTTTCCAGCAGGTGGGCCACACTTTAATATGAAGCAGAAGGAAATTATTGCTTCCTCAACAATTTGCAGCAATCCGGCTTGGCTTGGACTCGACTCGACTCGGGGGCTGCAATGCGAAGATCAGGAAAAGCACAGCCGGTCATTCGAAGCTGGTCATTTTCCAGAACAACTTTGTGCTCCGGCAGATCCCCGGCTTCCACCCAAGGACGTTTGCTCCATCTGAATGTTCCACTCAATCCTCCTCCTCTTATTGCCCAGGGCTGCGTTTCTCGGGGAAGGGAAAACGCCAACATGCTGCCGAGTGCTGGAAGAGCTTCGACAGACTGCCGCAGTTCTCAGGGCATGATTTATTCATCGCCTCATTAAAAAAAAAAAAAGAAAAGTTTTTACTGTAACGAATGCGGCATGGGCAGACGCAAGGCTGCAGCTCTTTGGGCGTCCAGAGTGCGTATGGAGGCTCCGTCTGCACCACGTTCAGGCCTTGCTCGCCATACCCAACTCTTCACTCTCCTCCAACCCCCGTTACACGATTGCCATGAAAGGGTAAGCACGGAGGCTCCGTCGGCACCACGTTCAGGCCTTGCTCGCCATACCCCAACTCTTCACTCTCCTCCAACCCCCGCTACACGATTGCCATGAAAGGGTAAAGCACGGAGGCTCCGTCGGCACCACGTTCAGGCCTCGCTCGCCATACCCCAACTCTTCACTCTCCTCCAACCCCCGCTACACGATTGCCATGAAAGGGTAAGCACGGAGGCTCCGTCGGCACCACGTTCAGGCCTCATGGTAGCCCGACTCTACACTGGCCTCCAACCCTCTCTGCACCCTTGCCAATATCAAAATGGCTCTGCTGGAAATAAATCAGTTGAATGCCAGTAACATTGGCAGCAAGCGTCTCGTTGTGGGAAGCGGGACTGGACTATCCGCCATTGCCCTTGGATGAGGACATTTTTCACCTTGCTTAAGAAGGTCCTGGTCCTATTTTATATTCATTTCCAAAAACCAGAAGTTTTTTAAGAATTATAAAAATGAATACTTGATGAGGCCTATAGCTGTATTCTAAATAAATTTGATCAATTTGTTGTTGATTTTTCGCATTGTCATCGCATAAGTGAATCGTTGATTTTGCGATTACAGGGTCATGAATTGATACACAAAAAAGCCTTGATTATGTATTCCATTCTCATTATAAAAGTACTTGCAAATTATCCAATTTTGTACCAGATTTAATTTTAATGTGAAATGTAAATGGGATAACGTGTTATGTATGTCGAAATGAATTGGATGTGACTGCATTGTTTTCTAGTCATTATTTTTTAACAGCGTCCCATTAAGGGATAATAAATAATTTTCATTCACTTTATCTTAACATTGGGCAGGGGCATTCTTAATATCCCAGAGGCTGGCTTATTTGTGGAAACATAACAGCTCCAGCATTCCACCTTGGTATAAATTATTTCGTTTTTTGGGAGAATTAACCATCAAACCCGTGACCATGGTCTTCTGCAACATTTCTGCATCAGTGACAGGCTAGTTCCCTTCAGATATGAAATGCCATGCTCTATTTAGCACATTAACAAAAGTTGCACGTAATTTATTTTCTTTGAAGTTCATATGAAAAGTAAAAAGTTAATTTCATGTGCATTTTCCATTTTTGTTGTTAAGCCTCTGAGCACACAGGAGAGAAAAAATAAAGAGAGTGAAAGAAAGTGTTCCTCCTCCTTTTGCTGTTCCAAGCATTTGAACCATGGCAAAGGGGTAACAGACTTCGTATGGAGTTTAGAAAAGTCCTCCGAAATGTACTTTGTCAGTACCTGGTGTGACAGTTGAGCCAAATCGGCTGATGCCCTTTGACCACCCTCTATATGGGGCAGTTCCTTGCTGACTGGCAGAGAGAATGAGACAATGGCAGGGAACACCCTTTTAGGCTTCACATGTGTCAAACTCATTCAGCAGTGTTGGATGAATGTTAGTCTTCAGGTTGCAGACCTAGCGCGTTGCCGAGGGAGGGGGTCAGGTCTGTTCAGTGTTCACAGGCGTTGACTGCGACGTCACCCCTAGCCAACTACGCAGATTGTGGGCTTGCTGCATGAACAGAACACCGTTATTTAGAAACCGCGCTGTGCTTCGTGCTGTCTTCTCTAAAAACTGCGATCGATCTTGATGCTGCCGCCCGTTGTCCTTCTCTGTTTTTTGAATGAAATACGAGCATAACTCAGCAAAGTTGTTTGATGGCCAGTAGGATGATGAACACAAATAAGTGTTAATTAACTGATGACTCGGTTAGCGCTATCAGCCGATTGCTGTGCCAGTGCGAATACTGCAGAAATTTAGAGAAATCCCCCCCCCCCTTGATTAAACCGTTTTAGGTCCTTGCTTGCTCCTGCCCTTTCACTTGATGGGGGTCAACAAGAGAAAACACGCGTCGTGTGTGAGTGCTGGGAAATGGTGCTGTATCAGAGCTCGCTTTAAACCCATTTATGAAGTGATGTGAAATTTGACATCCCCTGGTGCTTTTTTTGACGTTCAATGATTTGATTATGTGTGCCAAGCTCTACAGCGAATTACACCTACAGGAATAATTGCAGTTTAAACTGAAAAGCGTCGAGTTCAGTTATAAATGTATAAATCATCCCGTCGAGAATGTTTTGTATGATCCAAAACCTGAAAAATGGCATCTGAAGTCGGAATGCTTACAGATTAGCAAACGCAAATGTGGCAGTACTGATCATACGTTCATGCTTATGAGTTTTCTTCACAACATAGATTGGAGTTATTCATGTAATTTATTTTAAGAAATGATGACTACACCTTGTTGAAGATGGATTAAACATGTTTTAAACGGAAATTATTATAAAATAACGCTGAATTGTTCGTTATAGAATAAAACTCCCAACAACTCCATGGACAGAAATTGAGTCGTTGCACCCTCTAATGACAATGTGTAATATTGCAACTCCGAAAGTAATTATAGTGGTAAAGTTTCTAGAAGCAATTAACGGGTATAAATACATTTATTACAATTTTATATAGACTAATAAACTGTAAAAATCATAATTTTGATTAGTTTTAAATTTTACTCGGATTACTATTTGGATTTCTATATATCTCTCTATTATAGAGTTGCTAAATTAGCCCAGAATTTTATGGAGCAGGCACACTCCAGCTGCAAGTAACGAACAAAATGTTATTTTTTTTCCAAAAGGGTCTTAGAAATTTTGAGTTTTAAAATAAATAAATAATAAAATCCTTTAGTTTGAACTCTGTGTGTCACACAGTTGAAGCTAAACTTATTATCCACATTATTAGGTACACCTACATAATAGCCAGTGTGTCCCCCGTATGCCCTCAGAACAGCATGGAGTTAAGGTCTTGGAAGAGCACCACAGGGATGCTGGCCCATCCCGGCTCCATTGCGTCCCACAGTTGTTGTAAATTGGATGGTGCACGATCTCCACTCCGAATAGCTCATTCCATCTCATCCCACAGTTTCTCAGTTTGATTGACTGGGTAGGCTGGCTGGACAGTCATAGCCTTGTGGCATGGGCATTATCCTGCTGGAAGATCCTATTCGCAGGTGGATACACTGCTGCCATGCAGAGATGCTCCCAATATCCCAATATGTGCCACAAAAAGACACCCTGCACCATCATCAATCTGCGTTGTTGAAACTGGGTGGGGTGGATCTATGGACCTATGCGGTTTTTACCATATTCTGGTCCACCCATCAGTGTGAAAGAGCAGGAACTGGGAATCGGCAACGGGTTTCCACTCCTCCATTGTGGAACTTAGTTTCTTGTTCTTTACTGACAGGAGTGGCGCTAGGTCATCTGTGACATGGTATGATGAGTTATTCGTTCTGATAAGCCCCTTTACCTCCCAGGTTGGACTCGGTTATTTGATGGACAGTCGCCCCTCTGTCACACTGTACAAGGCGCGTCGGCCACTGTCATCAAAGAGCAGTTTCTGACCACTGGAATACCCTTGGCTGGATGTTTTTTGGGTGATCATTCACATTACACCCATTCACCTCCCCAGCAGAGTTGCTGTATATGTGTGTGTGTGTGTGTGTGTGTGTGTGTGTGTGTGTGTGTGTGTGTGTGTGTGTGTGTGTGTGTGTGTGTGTATATACACAGACACACACACACACACACAGCTCTGGAAAAAATAGAGACCTCTGCAAAATTATTAAAGTTTCTCTGGTTTTACTATTTATAGGTATGTGTTTGAGTAAAATGAACATTTTTGTTTTATTCTATAAACTAATGATACATTTCTCCCAAATTCCAAATAAAAAATATTTTAATTTAGAGCATTTATTTGCAGAAAATGACAACTGGTCAAAATAACACAAAAAGGGCAGTGTTTTCAGACCTCGAATAATGCAAAGAAAACAAGTTCATATTCTTGTTTTAAATAACACAATACTAATGTTTTAACTTAGGAAGAAATCAATATTTGGTGTAATAACCCTGATTTTCAATCACAGCTTTCATGCGTCTTGGCATGCTCTCCACCAGTCTTTGACATTGCTGTTGGGCGACTTTATGCCACTGGTGCAGTAATTCAAGCAGCTCGGCTTTGTTTGATGGCTTGTGACCATCCATCTTCATCTCGATCACATTCCAGAGGTTTTCAATGTGGTTCAGGTCTGGAGATTGGGCAGGCCATGACAGGGTCTTGATCTGGTGGTCCTCCATCCACACCTTGATTGACCTGGCTGTGTGGCATGGAGCATTGTCCTGCTGGAAAAACCAATCCTCAGAGTTGGGGAACATTGTCAGAGCAGAAGGAAGCAAGTTATCTTCCAGGATAACCTCGTACGTCCCCAATGTCTGCTGCTTGACCTTGTTTTTTTTCAAATTTTAAGGATGGAAGCAATCTGACACTCACTGTATCCCTCTGCCAGTAAAGTCAGAACTGAACCCTTCTTTTCCTCACTCAAAACTCTTTTGGCATGGCCAATAGTTATTTTTTGATTCCAATTACTTTTGAGGTACTACTAGCACTGTTTTTTGCCATCCAGCTGGTCCTATTGCAAGAGGATAGTAATGATCACAGCAGTGTTTTATATACTTCCCCTCGTTAAATAAGATTTGGTTTAGGTGATCACCTAATCAGTACCTCATTAAGTAGAATGAGGTGTGTCTGTGTTGGAATTCAACAGACACTGGAATGGAATGGCTGCCATACATGTAGAGATGCTGATTTAAGAAAATAGTGGTCTCCACTATATATATATATATAGATAGATATAGATATATATAGATATACACACACCGATCAGCCATAACATTATGACTACTGAAAGGTGAAGTAAATAACACTGATAATCTCGTTATCATGGCACCAGTCAGTAGGGGGGATATATTAATGCAGCAAGTGAAAATTTTGTCCTCAAAGTTGATGTGTTAGAAGTAGGAAAAATTTGCATGTGTAAGAATCTGAGTGACTTTGACACGGGCCAAATTGTGATGGCTAGACGACTTTGTCAGAACATCTCCAAAACAGCAGCTCTTGTGGGGTGTTCCCGGTCTGCAGTGGTCAGTACCTATCAAAAGTGGTCCAAGGAAGGAAAAGCGGTGAACCGGCGACAGGGTCATGGGCGGCCAAGGCTCATTGATGCATGTGGGGAGCTAAGGCTGGCCCGTGTGGTCCGATCCAACAGACGAGCTACTGTTAAAACGCACCATATCAAAGAGCGAAGCCATTCAACTGAATTAAAACAAAAGCTTTGATGCGGATGTGTACTCCCTGGTCACCGCCCTCCACCCTCGCGAACGTTCCCTCCTTAAATTCAGAGAGAACAGGCCGGTGTGGCAACAGTATGGGCAGATCACAATCGTTTGGCGGTTGTTGAAGTGCACAGCACAGCACAGCACGGCACGGCACAGCAGATCTTGGTCATACTGTTTGCTAACAGCCCTGAGGCTCTGAGGCTCTGAGGCTCTGAGGCTGAAGCTGCTGGTGTTTGTCATGAGGGGGCTCTCCTGCTAACAGCATTACAACACAAGGCACAGCGAGAAGCTTCTTCTCTCCCCCACGCATATCCGCATCAGCACGCCCTGCAGAGACACTTTGCCGTGTAAATATTAATGCCATCATTATAAATATTATATTAAGATTTTTCGTTCGAGTGCCCACAGCGACGAGATTCAATTTATGTCATTCTAAGTTGGGGTCCAAGTGAATACAGTTCTCTTTAAAAAGTGTCCCCGAACGGCTAATTTTAGCAGCCCTGGCCTATGGTACAGTAATAATTAACAAAGTATACAAACTGATTTCAATATAAAACATTTTACTTTTGATTGTGGCTACTAAACGAGTAAGGATGTATATGAATGTATATTTACATTTTGTGCCGTGTTGGGCAATTTCCTGGCATGGTTTGGGTTCACATGTTCCCTTAGATGGAAGGGTCACTAACAAATCATTACAAAGTTATTCTGAGTGATCCCCTTTATTACATGGTGAAACAGTAGACGCATACAGATTTCCTGATGGGAGTAGTCTCTTCCAGGATGACAATGCCTCCCCATCCACAGGGCACGAGGGGTCACTGAATTGTTTGATAAGTTTGAAAATGATGTAGATCATATGCTATGTCCTTCGCAGTCACCAGATCTCTACCCAATTGAAAATCTAAGTGAGCTCTTCGACAGCACTCCCCACCAGCATCATCAAAACACCAAATGAGGGAAAATCCATCCTTCCAGTAGAGTTCCAGAGACTTGTTGAATCTATGCCAAGGTGCATTGAAGCTGTTCTGGCAGCTCGTGGTGGCCAAAAACCTTACTGAGACCCTTCCGTCAGTATGTACATGTGTATGTACACCGATCAGCCATAACATTATGACCACCTGCCTAGTATTGTGTAGGTCCCCCTTTTGCCGCCAAAACAGCCCTGACCTGTCGAGGCATGGACTCCACTAGACCTCTGAAGGT
>JAOYSI010037590.1:0-17465 GCA_025775065.1 Hiodon alosoides
TATGTCTTTAATCCTAAAGTAAAGACAGGCGAAGACAGCATTTGATGACAGTGCTGTCTGCATCTTATCTGCTAGACTTGAAATCCGGGGCAAGCAGGTATTTCAGCAGAGAACGCAGATAATCCCACTCTGGTTTTTATCAGGTCATGTTTCCAGGATACCCTAGATTTTTCCTTCAGTGTGGCTGTGGATGCCCTGAATGAAAACGAAATTCAGCCCCGTCCGAGGACCGCTTCGCTCTACTGCACACGCTCAATGCCATCACTGCCCTTTTCGCTAAAATATTTAACTAACCAATTGAACGCTGCACATACACATCCAGATTCATCCAAATGCTATCTTTCCCTGAAACTAAAACATTAATATTTTCCTACAATCTCCAAATTGGAAAGCTTTTGTTGTTTCAAACCAACGAGAACAAAGTATTTGATCCACCAACGCAATTTAGATAAGTGGTGGGTGTTAGGTTTATTTAGGATACTGCCTGATGTTTAGTTAATATAAGTTAAATTAATCTAAGCCTTTGCCTGTGAATTTCTAATGTCCAAGGTGAATATTACATACTATAGCAATCAAAGTAAAAATTAAATCATTATGATAAATTAGCAAATAACGAATAAACCCGAGTGTAAACATTTATGAAGGACATAGAAAGTGCATTTTTCAACAAGATATTTGGTTTGGAATGTAACTCTGTAATCAAGAAGGAACATGAGAGCTAGTATATTAGCATAATACAAGTAAGCCTTAGACCCCAGTGATTCCACTGTTATTAAATAGACAGAAACTTTGTTGCTGCTACTCCAGAATTTTTGATACAGAAAATTATTGCCTTAAGGTTGCCTTTTTATTTTTTTTATTTCTTGCCAATATATGGCGTAGAGCTGGGATTTGGGTTACTCATGTCGTGTCAGCCGCCTAAAGGAGATTCTAAAAATAATCTATACATGGTAGTAAAGCAGTATTAACGTAGGATATGTATTTGAAATTATTTAATAATTGAATCTTTTTTTAATTATTTTTTATTAAGAACTTGTGTCTGGATCTTAATCAATTTGCTTCCATTCTCCCCAGCTTGTTTTTCACTTGATGTCCATTTTAGCACAAAGATGAAACCTTCTTCCGAGGACTGTGATTGGATTTGTTAAAGCAGGAGTAGAAACAGCTTGAGGTTGATTTGTGGTCCCTGTACTGTGTATGAGGAACACACGTGTATGTGAAGCAGGGGGATCTGTCATTTGCTGACTGTATAGAGATAGTTTCAACGGTAACTTCTTTAAAAAGTCCCAACCAGGATGGGAATTGGACACGATTATGCAAGCAATTACATGGGCAGTGCAAACCAATGACCCGGGTTTTGAAGGTAGGACATCATCATATTTTATGGCTGACTTATATTTGACTGGAGAATTTTATATCAAGCACCCTACAGCCCTTCCAATCATGACACTCTATAATAATCTGAGACACTACATTTCATAGTTTCCTAGCAACTGCAGCACACATGGTTAGAGACCATGCAGAATCAGATAAGGGAAAAAAAAATTTTTTTACAAATGCTGAAGTACCCGAGCTTTGCCTGAGCAGGAAGTTTAAATCATTAGGAAAAATGTAACTTGTTAAAAGGCTCTTGACATTATTAGTCTTCATTTTAACTCCAGTTGTCCAAACCCAGCAAATGGATGTCTCTGAACTGCTAATCACCCGCTGTCACAGCTGTTTTGGCTGATGCTACGTCACATGCTTAATTTCACATGCCCTCTAAGGCCTGCGGTGTTGGTCTACACCAGGCCCTTAGCAGGCTTCTTGTGATTTATTGATGGCTCGACTGGCAAAGGAGATCAAAAAGCAGACGAGAGAACGGCGCGGACGGAGACTGCAGTTCGGTGCTAACCTTCCGTGGATCTGTCTCTGTGAATGTGACAGAGCATGACGCGTTGTTTACTCCATCGTAGCTCTTCCTGTATTTTGGCTGTCTGTCTCACTGACACAGTGCCTCAGCATTTCCACATGCTTTTTCATGTGACCATTTCAGCCTGCCTGAACCAGTATTAAATGTGCAGAGTGTGCCACCCGGACGTCCGTAACTATCTGATCAACGCAAGAGAAAGTCGTCTTCACCCTTACACTTCACAACTAGGTCAGTCTCTGTTCTGGCCCGTCAGTCAGTGAGCCGGCTGGCTGGCTCGCCAGTAGTGATTATACGACAGTGCTGTGCACTGACAGCGGACGAGCCTCCAGGGAGGGGACACTGGTATAACTTTCCTCCACTTGCGGCTCACTGCCTCGCATCCTGCAGAGAGAATTGGCCAAGCAATTGTCCGTTTAACGTTTCAGGAGATCTGGAAATGCCCAGGTTTGCTGCTTCGTTTTGTGAGGTGGTGGTGGTGGGGGGGGGTTTAATTAAGTTACATCCGTGAGAATGTATATGGAATAATAAGAAGAAGCAAGCATTTAAGTCAGTGTGACTTCCGCAGTGGGGACTTGGGGCCTTATTCTCTGACTTATAGCTTTGAAGAAATCACTTGGCTTGGTGCTAATAGAAGCCTAGGCTTCAAATGGCTTTAAGATTTTTACTTTCAGAATGCAGAAAGTTGCTTAAGGCACATTTATGATTTCCTGTTTGCTATGAACCTCAGGTAGAAGTTTATATGATAATATACTCATATTATTTGTTTTATCAACAGTTCAGATAGACTTCATACATATTGAGTATACTATGCTACTTTTGACTTTCTGAAATCCCTACTACTGTGAACTTCACCCCGACTTAATTAGAATTGCCTTCAGCTCATACCAGTACGAACCCATTAATCTTAAATCCGTGAGTGAAAGAAAAATTAATCATCACTCAGTCGGATATATTTTTACATGTGACAATTTGCCTGAGAAGGCCATCAGAACCAATACATATATGAGCCGTTTATACAGACATGACACAAAAAGCATGCAGATCCCACATAGGCCCCTAATATAGTTACAGCACATTGGCAGTGTTCTAAAATTCATTCCAGGGACCATTCAAAGAAAACATGTTAATGTTTTCAGTTTGGCAACACTGGTATTAGGGAAAGATATATGTCCTATATATGGCGCTAATGTCTAGCCTTATTTGCAGGTATATCTTCGTTAATCTGTTGCAAATCATGCCCAGTATAAGATGAAGTCAAGACACCCTTCTTTTGCAAGTATAAAATATATTAACCAGCAGTGATTATCCTATTCAGTAAAGTTATGACTTCTCTTTAAATCTCTCACTGGTGGAGGCAACATTATTGGAAGCTGCAGGCCAAGTCAGTTGTTAAATCAAACTCCAAGGACAACATGGCTCGATCCTCACGATAAAATTCCTTTCTCATCTCCAATTCTCTGTTAAAATGCGTGTGTAGATGTTCTCAGACTCTGGAATTGATCTTGTATTTTATAATCCTCGAGAACTGACACAAAATTTTAAAAATGCATAAATAACAAAGTACTGAGAAGTCCGTACATAATAAATGCCTAATGTCAATGATATCCAGTAATGTAAAGCTATGTGTTTAGTTAGGGGATGCAAAATGTCATGGGTGGCCATCAATTTTTGTTTATCTATAATGTCAAATGTCATTACTTAAATAGGTCTAATTTGACAAGGCAAAATAAATACACATGTGCACAACAAAGCAAGATGCCAAAACACTGTTAGCAATCAGAGTGGGATGAGATCCCTCCCAACTGACTGACAGTGTCCGGGAAGAGCCCCCCACCCTCCCCCCAATCAGTCAGAGTCATTTCGCCACAAAGAGTGATTCTGCACTGCTTGTGGTGACAGGCCTCTCCGAGGTCACCCGGGTAAACATCACACACCCAGGACAGGAGGAAAGTGCTCGGGGCCGCCGGGCCGAGGTGAGGAGCGAGACGGCGTGTTTAATCTCCAAACCTCCGCTGCGCCGCTCCTGTCGCTTCAGCAGTCATTCAGCGCGATAAAGGGGAAAACAAACACCGAATCCGCTTCCCGCATCGGAAAATAAACCGGCGGAAGGGCTTCTTCTCTGATTCCCTTCCAGTCTCTCACCGCGCCTGGCTCCGGGTAGGTGCATGGGCGTGGGCAAGCCAAGAATCCGCCTCCAGGAGCATAGTTTACTTTTTTTAAGTGAAAAAAAAAGACCTTTAGCTATGATACAGACAGGCTTGCATATTCCCCCTTTCATGCTGTTTATTCCTCCACCTATACTGTATAACCTGTGTGTTATCCACACATCTTTGTACTGCCCTGATACAGGAATTCTTTTGGAAAAGCACAACTGATGCACATAGAACTGGTTCAGGTTACATTTGCATGGGCATTGTAGTTTTATGTTTGGAACAATGGGAAGCACCAGGGGCCCCATCTCCTCACAAACTCACAATAAAGAGTTGACCTAGTTGAAGATTGCAATACTTGAAATGTGCCCTGATGTACAGAAGGCACTTGTTAAAGCAGTTCTTCAATATGACTGCAGTTGTAAAACAGTACTCTGGCATTAATTAAACACGTAAAACTACATTTTGGCAATGTGACAATGTGACACCCAGATACCGTGACAATGTGACACCGCGACAATGTGACACCGCGATACCGCGACAATGTGACACCGCAACACCTCGACAATGTGACACCGCAACACCACAAAAATGTGGGCGAGGTTGGGAGCAGCACCGTGACAATGTGACACGGCGATACCATGACAATGTGACACCGTGACAATGTGACACGGCGATACCGTGACAATGTGACACTGCGATACCGTGACAATGTGACACGCGACAATGTGACACCGCAATACCGCGACAATGTGACACGTGACAATGTGACAATGTGACACCGCGATACCTTGACAATGTGACACCGCGATACCTTGACAATGTGACACTGCGATACCGTGACAATGTGACACGCTGATACCGTGACACGGCGATACCATGACAATGTGATACCGTGACAATGTGACACCGCGACTCCCTCCTTGGAGCTTCCCCACACCCAAGATTTATTTACATTTCATTTGTGTTGGAGGCCCCGCCAGTGTGGCCACAGGGTCTGAAAACCTTCTGCGCCTCCGTCCTGACGTGATTAATGGCTCCTCTGAGCACCTGGGCCGCATCTCGGCCGCCGTGTCTGCCACGCGCCCGTGCGACATGATTAGGAAACGGGGCAGGGATAAATCTGCCAGACGGGAGAGCCCCTCACCCTCAGGTCAGCCAGACACTGTTCTATTAGCTGGGACGATGCTCAATATTTATCCGCCAAATAGTGAGAGGGTTGTATCAGCATGAAATTGTAAAAGCTAACCATCATCTGATTTATGGCTGTATATTAATATGAAGTAAACAGTACATGGTGTTCCTTACATAATCCCCTGAAACTCCTCGTGCATCTCTAACACAGCCACTAAGCCCCGTAAAGCAGATATTTCTATTAAATCAACACCTTAGGGGCTATTTAAAAAACATACACACAGAACACCTTCATTCATATGCTGCAGAAATACTAGCGGTTTGCTGCTTCTTGATAGCACAGACAGTATCCATTTGTGTCTTTAATTAATTTTACCCACGAGTCGCTTGGAAGAACGCAGGGAAATTTGCAGTTTGACAACTTAAAAAATATCACAAAGGACACGTTTTTCTTGCTTATTTACTGAATTATTTATTGTTTATCTATAATTAATTTCCCTAAATTTTAGACCAGAGTTTTCTTTCACTCCTTTAGTATCGCATAAAACCCCATTATATTATATATCCACCAACCTCTAATAGAAGCTAAACAAACAGCGTATTATGATCGTTATTGTTTTCCGTACTATTAAGGATATGGCTTTCACCCCAGGAGTCTCGATGGGAGATGGGTTCTAGTTTTTCCCCGGTATGAAATTCAAAACATATTTGCCATGCAGATACTGTTGACCTCTACCTGCAGCATGGTCAAAAATAACTATCCGGGAACCCTTTAACGCCTGCTGATGACAGACACATTCAGAGGGATAGGCAGGCGCACAGGTGTATCCAGCCTTTAACCGTAGATTAGCTGCACTGTAGCGATAGCAGGGTTTGTCAGTACCGTCGCCCTGGGAGATGGAGGAGGAGGAGTGCACAAAGTGAGTTAATGAGCAAGGGGAACCAGCTGATGATAGCAGGTGAGAAAATCAAGTGCAAATCATTCTCCTTCAATCACGATCGTCACGACAACCGCTGACGCAGCACATTAAATAGCTCGTCTTCTGTGATTCAAATGTGAACAATTCCATTTTAAAGCTAAACTAAACTTTTTTCCAATAATAATAATGATCTGATTTTGAAAGCTAAACCATGTTTGGTGGTTTATCTTGATAAATTCCTTAAGGACACCATTCATGTATAAAGGGGCACTCTCTCCCTGATGTTACACAGTTACGAACAAACACACAATCTTGATAATGATTCCTGGGTAGCAAGGCTGAAAACCAAGTGCAAAGGTTGCCTGATACAAACCAGGTGGGTTTGTCCATTTGCATTGCTCAAAGAATGTGGGACAGGTTAATGGCTCAAAAGCCATAGTTCACTGTAGTTCAGCTTTAAAAAAAAAATACAACAGAACATAGGACTTTTGCTGCTGTTTAAATAATTTGCCAGTAGAATTGAATCCAAAAGATAGCACTTGCTTAGCGTCAGTGCAAAACATCAGTCAAACGAAGTAAAAGTGTATCACTTAAAAGCATGGGCGGAGTTTGGCAGGGTGGGGCACGGGTGCAAAGCTCTTCCAAACAGGACATCTTTGTTAATTTATTTTCAGTGCTTTACAATTAAGAACAATTAATTAATATATGTAACGTACCCGGGATTCCTAATGTGTGGGACAAAGTAAAGTGAAACCGAACTGTTAACCTAAGTAAAACACGATTGCGTCTTCAGAGCAGTATTAATATATGTTGTATATACATGTAAGGCAATTTTGATGGCAGATAAACGTCAAATAATTAACTTAAAACAAACAAACAAAAACTATTCACAATGTGGTTTTAGAACTGGATTTTTAAACCTTTAAATAAAATCAACACTACCGTGTCTGCAGTGTATAACAGGTGTGAGATTGTATACAGGTGGAATGATAGGGATCTAATTTAGTACATTTGGCAACTGGACCTTGAGAAGGGGAGGTGACTTTTTGCAAAAGAAATGAGTGGGCCAACGTGATTAAAAACTATAAAAATATAGTTTAAACATTATTTCATTTGTTTAAATGAAATTTGTGATGATTTCATGAGAATAAAAGCTGGGAGCACACATGCCCTTTTTGCTTAGTAATTTGCTGAGTAAATTTAAATCCACTTTGGGTCGGGAAGAATGCCTCTGGACCTTGAAGGGTGGACTGTCCTTTGCTTTCATGCTAAGAAATGAGTGACACGGCACAATTTCAACCTTTAAAATAGCTGTTGAACACAAAAATTATGTCGCTAATTCAAACGAAAACAAATACACATAAATATTTACAGCACATTGCACTCCAAATAAGAAGTCGGTACATCGGTACACAGGCAAAATGTTTGCTGGCTATTTTACAACACATGTCCACTTTAGGCCGAAAAGAACGCAACCGGACATTGAAGAGGGGAGGTCATGCATTATTTGTAGAGAAACAAGTGGCTCAACGCAGTTTAAGTATTTGAAATCATTGTTGAATGTGCAACGTTTATGATGCTGGACAAATAAAAATCCAGAGTTGAAAAAGAGGAGCTTTAGAGCTGAATATAAAGCTGGCGAATGAGAAGCCAGCTGCAGCCTCGTTAAAAAATCACGTTAATCACGTTGTAAAAATGCTCCGATGAACGTAAACAATATTTTGTGTTTTCAAGTACACTCCAACACTATACTCTGTAGCTGTAACAACCTGATAATTCAAAAGATAGGCCTACCCTTTATTAAAAACAGTGTTTCGCCTAACGTTCATCTGGTCCGGTGCACCGGGCTTAATGAATATATATTTTTTAATTCAATGAATCCTCTTGATTGCCCACATACTTCTATACAAATGAATCCAATTCACTTATTATTTTTATCAATTTATGTCTAACAAACAGCTATAATTATTTTCCACATTATAGTATTCCCGTGAAATGGGATGTTTACTTTAAAACGAATTTCTGCAATTAGGCTAGCTTATGACTGAGTAGTCCCTTTCTATAGACTTTGGCCGAGGTATTGTCAGGACTCTGGTCCCCCCCGAGAAAGTGAATGTGATGTCTGGAGACAGAGCTGCTTGCACGGATAACGTACCTGCGGTCCGGATGATTAACATTACCTGACGATAGTGTCAAACCAGAACCAGACGCACTCCTGGGCCTCAGCATAAAAAATTGGGTCACCTTGGTTCTGGTGGCTGGATGTTGGGCATCACTTTGTCAGTCTGAGGCCTTCTTGATCGTCACAGAAGGAATGCAATATACAGTCAACCAGGAGATTTTGAATACGTTTTTTTTTTTATGCTGCGTAAAGCGATATTTAATGAAGGAGAGGTGCATTTCAATGACCTCTTATGGTGCTGAAGCTGTGGCTGATGGCTGATGGCTGATGCTAAATAAGATGACATTGCAACGCTTTCTTTTCGTTTTGAGTTGGCGTTCTCTTATTTCAAGCCTGAATTTTGAAAGCTGAACCCAAAATGATTCTAAATGAAAATATCAATATGGCATTACAACATGGAGTTGTAACAACAAAACTGGTGACCGTCTGTCTGGGATTGATGCCATTTTTATGCTTCAGTCAATTGAATGACATCATATATCCTGTGGTTCACTATATCCATGATGAGATCAATCACACAAAGAAAATAAACGTTGGCTGTAAGTGGAAAATATATTGAAACAATCCTTGTTCAATGACCAAGGGGCAAGCACACAACTGCTGTCAACACTCCCCATCAACTCCACTGCATGTGAAGTGTTCCGTATCACGATCAGAGCGGAAAACTGAACAGCAGAATTATACAGCCCAGTGCCTTTGATACAATGTAATTATCATCTCTGACGTGACTGTGCGGCATGCAGCCCAGAGCCACACCCTCAAGCCCGGGGACACGCCCAGAGCTGGGCTGATGTACCCTAAAGACCTCCTTACGCAGCACTAATGAGACCACACTTGGGTGCGTGGTATCAGAGAGGCTTTAAACTTGCCAGCAATGGCTCAGGGAGGGTAGATAGGAAAATCTCTCTGGTGGATGGCGTGCGTTGTTGTTTTGACAGTTAAAACGGTCTGCGACAGTGGTTTCCCCCGAAAGGGAGGTTTTTTTTGTTGGTTTGTTTTGTTTTCTTTTGTTTAAATTGTTAGACCCTGGCCATGCTGATTAAAAGACATGATCTACCAGAGGCCCTTAGCGGGATAGGTAGAACCTTCAGAACATCCTGTGTCGTTTCAGGGCAGATTACTAATCAAAGGCTAATCAAAAACTCACAGAACATTTTCAGTATCATTTTAGAAACCTGTGCTGCAAAGCCCAAGAGTTTTATGAAAAGTATTTGGAGATGACAGTAACTTTACTCCAGCCAAGGGATGACCAATTGATATTGTATAGACCAATCAGAACCTGATATTTCTCTTGTGATCATGACTGTCACCAGAATAGCTCTATAATGCTGCTCTTATTAATGTTTTGCTATAGGCGCCCTCATGTTCCATAATCTATACGAAGGCTGCAACAAAAGAGTGGTGTTACCAAACAATAGTATTCTTAGAATAAACAGGTTCTAAAATTAGAAAACTTATTTCACGGAGGCATAATTACTGCAAATGAAGGACGTTTTGAGTAGGCTGGCCTCATAAAATGAGTCTAAAACTGATGAAAGAGGGTTAATTAAAATGTGAGCCTTTGTCACAGCTGATTATGAAGACATAAAACAGCACTTTAATCGTTTTATAACCCTGTGGATTAATGCATCATTTTAATCATTTTAACGAGTAATTACACTTTAGCTGCTGGTGCAGTTTCATTTGTTCATTTTTTTATTCCAGCCTTTATTTTCTAACAGTCCAAAAAAAATTGATCAATAAAACAAAATAGCAGTGACTATTACATAAGTCTTTGTTGTCAAATTATGTACTTACCTAAACTTCATATTTGCACAATATTTTATCATTAATATTAATAAGTAAAACTTACCCATGTATTTAAATGTATTAATATTTTAAATTTGATATGCTTTACATCACTTTTAAAACTTTTTTTTCTCTCAAAATATGTTATACTCACTTTACATATTATTTAAACAAATGTAGTACTTTAGCAGAGGCAGAGGTCAAATCTTTATTTTTATCTTTTAAAAACATGTTGGATAATATATTATACAACATATCTACGTCTCTAAAGGAGATCACACAGAGAGAAAAAAAATCTGAATAATTTGTGGTCAGGCTTGAGAAGGTTTGAGAACAATTTGTGCACTAAATGTTTCTGAAGAGCCTAAGACATGCGTGCTGATAAAGGATATTACAGAGGGCAATCTCTCTATGTCATCGGACTACTCAAATGATCTGCGGCAGGAGACAGAAGACGGGCCAGACTTTTATTTTCTGCACTGCACAAAAGACAGGCATGAAGGTGGAAGAGATAGAAGAGATTTACTGGTCTTTACTGGTCTCTATTATCACCTGTACGAAGGAAACTGAAGACGTGAGTATGACAGTGAGCATTATAAAAGGTAAAGTTGGAAATGTCGGGAATTTTATTAATTATACTATGAATTATTTTTCATTCCAAATATTCAGAAAATAATGAACATTCAGAAGTTTGTCCAATAAGTTTGTAAAGTTTTCTGTATTCTTTCATTGATGTGACATAAAATGAGATCAGATCTACTAATAGCAAGTCATAAGTACTAATAATAGAAAATAAGACAAGAGAATATGACTGAACAAATAACACACGATAATATATACTTTTTTATTCATTTATTTTGCAATCTAGCAGCCATTACAGCAACAAAATGTTTTCTGGAATTGTTGATCAGTCCTGCACACTGGCTTGAAGGAATTTCGGCACATCCCGCCTTACAGAACCACTGCAACTGAGTGAAATTTTCAGGCTTTCTTGTGTAAAGTCCAGCCACTAGATTTCAATTGGGTTAAGGTCTGTCCATTCCAAAACATGGAATTTCTTCTGCTTCACCCATTCTGTCGTAGATTTACTCTTAGGATCGTTTAGGATCGTTTAGGATCGTTGTCTTGCTGCATGACTCACCTTCTGTTAAGTTTCAGTTTACAGATGGATGCCCTGACATCCTCCTTTACAATTTGCTGGTACAATCCAGACTTCATGATCCACGATTCTGTAAATAATGGCAAGCCGTCCAGGTCCTGAGACAGGAAAGTAACCCCAATCCATGATGTTCCCACCACCCTGCTTTACAGCTGAGATGAGATTCTTATGTTGGAATGCTGTGTTTGGTTTTCGCCGTATATAACATTTCTCGTCTAGGTCAAGAAATTCCACCTTCGGCTCATCTGTCCACAGAATAGCCTTCTGGATCATCCAAATCCTCCTAGCTATCCTCCCAAGCACAACATTCTTCTTCAGTGTTTTCCAGATTGTGGACTCATGAACACTTACATTAGCCAATGCATGAGAGGCTTATAGATCTTTAGCGGCAACCATGGGGTTCTTTGTGACCTCCTAGATTATTGTACGCTGCTCTTGGAGTGACTCTCATTGGATGACTAATCCTGGGAGGAGTAACAATGGTGTTTAATTATCTCTATTTGTACACTATCTGATTTACAGTGGTATACCGGAGCTCAGATTCTTTAGAAATTATTTTTCAGACCGACATCAATTCATTAATCTGAGGTCCCCAGGAATCCCTTTTGATCTGAGCATGACACACTTCCAGAAAACTGTGTGGTGAGGACCAGACTGGTGGTGACGACCAAAGATTGTGTTCTTTAGTGTTTATTCCAACAGTGTCCCTGTCAGGCTGAAGGCATAGGTAAAACAAAGAGAGACCACATAATTCCACAACACCCAGAAAAAAAACATAGTGTTGTCTCCTGGCATGGCTTTCCTCTGCCTGACTCAGGTCCAACTGGCTCTCTCCTCCACAACCTCAAATATACTCTGTGATTATTTGTAGAGTCATAAAGTACTGTGCAGTTTGTTTGTTTTTTCTACCCCATTTGGAATAGTGCTAATGCATCTCGGATAACCACTACGGACCCTGTCTCCACACACATTGAGGGTGAAGTACAGTTAGCCACTTCAAATCCGCCAACCCTTGAGTCAGCCATAATTTTCAAAATGTGGGCTATGAAGCCCATATGAACGACTGAGCACTGATTTGAAAAGATTCCTGCAGGCACCTGGGAAACCAAAAGGAGTTTCTGGTTAACAACAAGCTGAGAGAAGCCCTGCCTATTCCCATCCACCCTAGCCCAGGTAGAACTGCTTCTGTGCTCTCCTGGTTGAAAATGACATAATTTGTAGGATTTTTCAGTCATAGGGTTCATTCTGCACTCAGATGAGCGCTCATAATGACTTAGCCCTTCAGGATGCATCCATGGATTTTAAGAACATTGATACCCAGACCAAGCAGCCTCGGAAGATGTATTGCTGACAGACCTCATTGAGGGAGATTTGCTTCTTTCTACTCTGGATAACCTCAAAGCCAGGGGCAGTCAGTCAAATCCCCCCTTGATTGCATCCAATAGCTGACAGAGGAGTGAAGCTTTAATCCACAAATGGAGGACTACTTCATATAGACATGCAGGGATATAGCTCTGGGCAGCAACATTTGTACACACATCAAGTCATCAAGTAGCCTTTTCATCACATGTCACATTCCAATCTGTATACGCACTTTCTATTCAATGAGATGAACAGTACCAAGGAACCAACAAGAAACATTGTTAAGAGTAGCCTGAGAAGGGAGTGAACTGAAATGCAGCAAACTCCCTAACAACGTGGTAAAGGACAGCAGAATTACTATGTTTACTACAGACTATGTTTAACGAACGAGAAGAGCTAAACCTGAAATTCATTGAGGACAAAGTAGAGGAAACAAACACCGACTTTCAATGGAATAAGAGAGAAAGGCTACTCCCAGGATGAGGACGAGGATGTTGAAACACCTTTGTCTGTCCTGCACGGCCTTACAGATAATAAACACTCAGACCATCTCCTCTGTTTTCTACTCTGCATTTCACTTTACTCTAATCAGATCCTTTTGTGAAGTCTACTGACACTAACAGAAAATTGCCTTAAGAGCTCTGAAGGAACCATAATCAAGGGGAAGATCAGCGATCCATTGATGCCAAAGTGGTCTATAAACCTGTTTCACAACTCTCTAGTGGACATATCTAAAAAATAATTTGAATTAGGAAGGCTTTCAGATAAAATGCTACAACCACACCAATGCTCAGCCTTGGCATATGTATTACTGATGATAGAAGACTTACTGGGTATGTGTATGTGTGTATATATATATATATATATATATATATATATATATATATATTCGTCTGCAGCCTTTTAAAATGTATTCACCAACTACCAGCTAGCTAATGACACAATAATGAATTTCAATCTCAACCAAGACAATAATCATTAGTCAAAAAGATTTATTACAATACATTTAACTGAAAAAAAACCAAGTATGCTATCAAAAATCTCTCCATTGGATATGGCATGTAATATTCAGTTATAAAAGGCATTCTCAGCTGTTATTGTTGGGTTTGTACGATTGTAATCTCATTAAAAAACTAAGTAAACTTTGGCCCCAACTCTCCAGACAACACACTCAGCTAACAGAAGATAACCTCTGTTAAATGTTTGTTCCATGGGAGATCCAGGAGTGAAGTTGCTATGCCCCGGACCTCTACGGAGACTGATGAGAGTGGTGCAGACCAGTGTAATGCTTAATTACATTTAATCTGTATGAGAAGTGTTCGGCTTTGTAGGAAAGAGCTGTGGTCTCTGTTTTGCAGGCTGAAAGCGGACAGAGAGAGGTCGTGCTGCGGATTAAAACCCTCAGCCCTGAGAGCTTGACCTGAACTGCACATATCCATATATCACAGCACAAGTGTTGCATATCTCTGTCTCAAGGTCTGAATGGGAAACGTTAGTGTGTGTTGCCCCCTTCCAACCTCTTATCCATTGGAAGTGGTGGCACTGAACCATCTGGCATTGGGGCTCCCCGTGGATACCTACCCATATGTGCTGGTTTTGGCTAAATGGTTTTCCAGGTATGGCTGGGCTGTTGTGGGTTGTTACGGTGGTGCCATATTTTCTATGGCTCACCTCTTGCAATATGTATCTACAAGGTTTTTAATCTCAGGTGTATCCTTTGCCTTGACCTCTCAGCCAGAACCCATGGGTTACACAGTGTGGCCAAGGCTCTCCTACCTTTCACACCCTTTCTCTCTTTCACTGCCCGTTAGTCACATCTGCTGCAGGCGCTGATAATAAGGCCCACAAAAGGATCCACAAACACTGAGTCAGAGTTGGGACCTGGCTCATCCAGAGGAAAACGAAACAAAGCTTTTGCATTAGCTGGCTGAGCGGAGGCCTTGTAATTAATTTCACACCAATAGCAATTCCTAAAATCCAATGCCCAGTGATGCAATCGAGGTGCTGCTAAGGAAGGTGTCCCTGCCTGGGACCAGATTTTTTAACAGCATATTGTGATTTGTCAGTAATTCAAATGTTATGCCCCGTATATGTTTTGCTAGCATTTCCTGCTCGGTTCGTGCACAATTTTACGTGCAGTGTACACTATGGGTCTCTCAGAACCATTTGGCAACCTACGATAAATCACTACAACTGCTGTATAAGGTGACATACAGAATCATGGGCAAAATACATAGTTATGTCAAAACATGCCAACAACCTTTCCTGAACACAAACATTGCCCAGTTAATCCAGTGTTGGCCTGCTATTACTCTCAAAAGATTTTCACAGTAACCACCTCATTGGCTGAGTCACATTTGGCATCAGTTCACCGTAGTGGTTTACTAAGGTTGAGAATGATCACGATTTGTTTACATTGTTAGGTTTTGTAGCTCTTTCACGGGCATTGGTTTTCTCTTTCAGTGAGTTAAGTGCATACCTCTAAACAAGACCTTAAGCTGATAGTTTAAGCCTTCTCAGCATTGATCACACATTTCTCATGGGCTCTCAAGTATGGCTGTTGCCAAAAACTACAGCACTGCATAAATCTAAACCTTCAAAAATGTGCTCTTAGCTGTTTTTCAGACACCTTTTTCTGCACCTTACAATGTTTCACTGTTAAGGTTCATTTTATTTTTATATTATTTTACATCACGGGTCTGTATAATTACTTCAGAGTAATTAAGGGTAAAGGGTAAAACCTTTTGTTGGGTAACTGTGGGGAGAACGGGATTAGCACACGATGATAACCAGGATTATGGAACTTCTGGAGATCTAGGACAACATGGGGAATTTAAGGAAGGCGCAGGGGCCCCTGTGTTACTTCATCATTCGTCATTATTTATGGTCCGGTTCCATGAAAACCACAGGATTTGCACCTTGTGCTCAAGACCCAATGTGAGTTCTGTTTGTCATCAAGCTAAGCGTTATTTGTCAGCTCTACCCACCTCACTAACCAGTGCCCTATATTTCACTAAGGTGGTTTTCTCCACAGGCAACTGTGGTGCATTTTGAGCAGAACAATTACATATTTCATCAGGTCATATAATAATTATCATTGCAATAATTTCATCATTTTAATCTCATCAATTTATCATTTAAGCATGCAGAAGGAGGAATCAGTGAGACAAACTATTAAAATGTACTTTAGTTTATGATGAAACTAACTGCAAAGTGAAGGCCCAAATTAATATCTATGTAAAATAAAGGCAAAGTAATTGTTCCGAACACCGGTGTCTTCTGCTTTAATGTCTTCTAATGCATCTCGAAAATGAACAGTTATATTTGCAAAAGTGAAAGAACCGTCTCCTCGATGTGACCACGCTGTAATTGATATTTTTAATCTTTCTTTAGCGACTGATGAGAAAGCGCTACATGCTATTACAATATCCTTTCCGTATCGCCAACATTGTCCCCGGATCTACACTCCTCAAGATAATAAATGGCTACGCACAAAAGGCACCTGATTAAACAAAACATCCCCCTGCTCTCAATCATCAGTCTAGCACAAGTAGTCAGCAGCAGCTTAGCGCCCATTACCCAGACTAAGAAAGTCATAGTAATTAAGGACATAGGGGTGTTTGGATCAAAGCATCAAATTAAAATACAAAAAGAAATGAATGAACTTCACCTAAGACACGTCATCCGTTAATGACACTGCCTTTGAATGTGGGCGGCTGGGTAATGGTGCTGAGGCGAGGCGGAGCGTGCCTCACAGCCAGCGCGGGCCTCTACAATGCTGCGGCTGGTTAATGGTGCTGAGGCGAGGCGGAGCGTGCCTCGCAGCCAGCGCGGGCCTCTACAATGCTGCGGCTGGTTAATGGTGCTGAGGCGAGGCGGAGCGTGCCTCGCAGCCAGCGCGGGCCTTTACAATGCGGGCGGCTGGTTAATGGTGCTGAGGCGAGGCGGTGCGTGCCTCACAGCCATCGCGGGCCTCTGCAATGCCAGCGGATGGCGAGTCTGAGACGGGGGGGGAGAGTCATCGCATTGACCACAGGGACCGTGGGCGGAGGCGAGTTGCACACATAGTGTATCTGGGGAACAAGCAGGAGCAAAAGCGTGGTATTTGCTAAAACGGGGATGACACGGAGACGCAGCCAGGCCCAAAGAAGCGCTTAAAATTGCCCGGACAAACTTCATTTGTATGGGTTTGTGCGTGAATTCTACAACAGAAATGGCTTAGCGGTAAGAAAGATACTTTAAGAGGGACATTTTTGGTTAATCGTTGAGGTAATCGGAGTTCACCTTTACTAGTTAGCTAAAACCAAACATCCAAATCAGAATTGCAGCGTTCTGTAGGAATTTTTATGAGGGATACTCTGGTGGTGGTCAGAAATATCATCCAAAGTAAAATGTAATGACAAAAGGCATTGTAATGTGGTCTATGTGCTAATTAAAACAAATGACCATAAAAAACATTGGACTGCCTATATGTTGCCAATTGGCTAGTAAAAAACTTCACAGAGGAGTTTGTAAAGGGTTTGCCCACAGTTCCACAACCACGGTATGGCTTTACAGAAACGGGAAACCGAGCCCTAGGCTGGAGAAACAGTTTAAAATAAGGTACAGAGTTTGTGTTGAGAAACGTGGATTTCTTCCGGGATTGAATACATTAAATTAATTACAGGAGACACTGCACGCAGCACACAAAGGCACCGACGGAGACACTGTCCAGGGTTATTAAAGTGTAGCTCCATCATTCTTTGGAAAGGGCACGTTTCAGGAGACCTCCTGCCACAGCGTTTAAAAAAACACCACCCTGCCCCCAACATTACCTTTTAATGCATATCCTTTCCTTATCTATTGCATCTTGGTCCAT
>JAOYSI010037600.1:0-29097 GCA_025775065.1 Hiodon alosoides
CCCCCCCCCCCCCCCCCCCCCCCCCCCCCCCCCCCCCCCCCCCCCCCCCCCCCCACGACAGGTTACCAACAAGAGGGCGACTGTGAAAAGAGACCGATGAAGGTACGAATGTAGTGTGGTTCCACAATAAACTTCAATTTTGTACAGTAAGGTACCAACCGTTAATCTTATCCTTAACCTTTTTTATCCTAACCGTTAATCTTTGTCCTCTGGCTCTGCTGCTGTGTATAAAGCTGCAACGAGTCGTAGACATTTCCAAAACTTGGTGAATAGCGATAGTTAGAAAGAAATATAATATAATATAATGAATGGTAACATTCAGTTCAAACCATAATATCGATTTATGAGAAATCTAAAATACGGGCCTTGTTCAGCCCCTTCTTAAAAAAGTCCGGAGAACGTATATTAAAACATGCCCAGCTTGTGTTTTACCACAAGGTGGAGCCTGAGGTTTTTCTTGATTTCTAAAGGGGTGTGTTTTCTGGCAAGAGAGAATCAGTTAAATAGGTAAGTGTCTGTAAGATGTCAAAACGCGTGATCTCCTTGATTGAATTGAGCCGTATTGTTTTGTGTTATTCTTTGGTGATTAGATGTGAGGAACGAAATTATTACTTGGGATCAGTTTGTGTGCACCACCCTGAGAGCTAGCTTGCTTGCATAGTCTTACTATCGTAAGAGATTCATTCAACAACATCGATCTTACATGTTCAACGGCATTTCTGTCAGGGATAGTCAGGCTTATTAAAGGCTGATGAACAAAAAGTGAATATCTGGCCAAATACCCGTCGAGTCTTTTGTTGAAATTATTATTTTTTTTACTTCTAGTTAACGTTTGGGAACTCACTTTATGCAACTGTATCAAACAACACCCACGTACACTGTTTTAATTACCTATTTTATGCATTTTAGGTACAAAGCAATCTTTTATTAAATACTTGTGAACATGTGAGGATTAAGAAGTCGGACACAGATGCCCCAGTTTACAAATTTTTTACACGCGGAGAGCGGCACTTGAGTGAATCCCTGCTCTGCTGGTTAATAATGGACACAGTATCTTCCAGTACTCACTAAAACCCACCTAGCAGCACCCGAACAAAATATTTACAGATAATATACATGCCCCTGCCCCTTTCCGCCCGTCGTTCAACCGACACATCCGATTCGGCTTCACAGTCTCTAAACAGGTAATTTCATCGCTGGAATGTGGTCCGTGAATAACACGGTTAGAGTGATGAGCGTTCCACTGGGGAACCGGCCTGGGTTGACAGTGAAGTGATATGTGGCTCCGTGGGGGATTCGGGTTCGACTACAGAGGAGCTGGGTCTGCAATCAGCCTAGGCATAACCGCGACCAATCTGGAGCATTTAGCGCACTTATATGTAAATAAAAAGATATAGTGTAAACATCAGTTATTTTACCATCAGTCATACAAATGTGTTGCTTTTGTATTTTTCTGGGATTTTGTCTGTCTGGGACTTTCTTGAAGGCACATTCTCTGTGCTGATTCTATTCAACACAGTCAAGTGGTCACAGATGAATGCGGAAAACTCTATGTCCAAGGCAATATTTACAGAGTTTTCAGCATAGAACCGAATACTTCAAAACTGGTAAAATAACAACAACAAAAAACATTGCATTTTAAAACTGCGTTTGCGCTTTGTTTTAACAGTGGCAGGTCACAGTGCTTTTTGTAAGCTCATTCAGTGCTTGTTTTAGGTAAGATGTGCTGGCAGGGTGACGCGGGGTTTATTTTACTCTTGTGGAAGCGATGCTTCTTGATGATAGCAGTTAAATATCAAACATAAAAACTAGAATGTTGAAAGAACCACCCAGATGTTCTGAGGCGTTCCTGAAAGAGAATAAAGAGAAGATCACTCTCCCACACCAACCGGTTCGAATGTATGCTATGTGAGGCCGATAGCCAAAAAAACACGTAATCACTTACTGAACGCAGGGTGACTGTGCTCATACTGTGGCAGACTGGCTAATAATTTGGCCTGATTTCTGTAGAAGGGAGAGGAGGAGAAGAGGGAATTAGTAGTTTATAAGAATATTAAAGTTAGCACTGGAACCGATTTTCAGAAGAGATTCAGTGTATGGGCAGTTTACAGTCAGCGAAGGAACAATTATTTGAGCGTTACGATCACTGTACCACCTTTTCTTTTGTATTTTATGAATGTGATGGTTATTGACTTATCTGCATTCTGCAGCCTGTTTGTGCTGTAGGCCATAGGTAAAAGCAGGGGCGGGGAGCTCACCGCTGAAATGTACTGGCGGCTGAAGCAGTGTCTGTCTTCGACGCGGGGGCCCGCGGCGGAGCGGAACGAGGGCTCACTGGGCGAGCCCGACCCCTCGGACAGGACCTCTGGGAGGTGTCCGGACCCCCGGCCGCTGTCTGAGCCACTAGAGCCGCTGGCGGAGTTGCTCTGGGAGGACGACCCGGAGCTTTCCGTGGCTGTGGGCAGAAGACAGAGGGCGCTCTCTCAGATCACGTGTGACGGACTGTCACTGTTCATCAGCCGTATGGCTGTCACCTACTCATGGACGGTTGGCTGCCGGTCTCGTGCTCCTGCTCGTCCTCCTCCAAGCAGGGCCCCATGAGGGGCCTCTCCCCTGTAAGCGGGGCCCGGCCGCTGTAGGTGTGCAGGTTGAGTGGCCCTAGGAGGGACACGGAGGGAGATGGAGACCCGCGTGGTGATGCGGTAACCTGTGGCCTCTTGAAGGGCTTCGAGTGGTCGAACAGTGACACCGCTATCGAGGCTCGTGTCCTGGCCTCTGAGGACATAAAATATAAAAAATAATCACATGCAGGTGTGGAGCAAGGGTTTTAGGCAATTGAACAACACTGTGCTTGGAGGGGTGCGATTCCAAGCAAAATAAATATCCTTTATTTTTTTTGTACTACAGAAATTTACAGGCCATTTACCTTTGCCTTTCATGAGGTAGTCTATGGCCCGGTCGTTGATTGCGGCATTGCTGGGTTTTATGTCTAGAAAAGGCTTGTTCCCCACTCCCATTGATACCATCTCCTGCATTCGGATTTCTGTAAGAGGAAAAAAGCTAAATTCCTTCCCAGTAGAAAATGCAGTCAATGGTGAAACAGTGTTGTATACGAACACACAGATACAGAGTTTTATAATAGCATAAGCCACAATAAGATGAGTCTTTTAAGCATTGTTATTTTTAATTGCAGTATTACCTTTTAATTCAACTAATAGGGAAAAGTTCTGGTTAAGCTTTATATAGCCTCTTGCTGGTGTAATACATGGACAGATGGCAAAGTTAAAAAGCCGTGCATTTTGTTGTGAAAGCACTGCATTTCATCATAAAGGCACATCGAAAGCAGTGTGTTTTGTCGTCCTTTACCTTTGTTCCTGGAAGCTTGCTGCCAGAGGATCTGGGCTATATCCGAAGTCCAGACGTGCTTGATCTCTGGCGTGCTAGCCTGCAGGATGTACGTCTGGTTTTTTGAGGTTCTCCTTCTGAACCAGATCTCGAACCGCAGTCCGCTGTTTCCCGTGGTCTCAGTCATCCCCACGTCAGCCGTCTGATGGAGGTGTGAAATGGATGGATGTGTTTGTTGAAAATCGCATTAATTTTTTTCCTAAAAGGTATCGTTTTTTAAACTAAAGATGCGCTGTGACACAGGGGGAGGTGAGTCTACCAGACATCAGCACTTTGTGTCCAGTAAACTGAAGCACACACTGTTGACATGCAGGGGCAGTCAGTACATCTGCAAGTCATCATGAATAACACTGAAAGGTCATACCTTGAAGGAATGCTTGTAGATGTAGACATCCAACCCTCCCTCAATTCTTTTGGGCTTGCTGAAGAGAACCAAGTCCTCAAACAGGAAGACGTGCCTCTGGCATTTCTTTCTCCCGTAAGAGATGGTGAACTCACCCTGCCGCACCAGCTGCCCCTGCTCCTTCAGGTTGACCTGAGGGACAAAGTGAGACATGATCTAAACCTCTTGTTCTCCGTGCAAAACATTTTCTTAACCCTATGGTGCTGGCTCGAAAGAACATCTGCGTGCAGCCGCACGACCCCCGCCCGCAGCCGCACGGCCCCCGCCCATAGCCACTCGCACCCGCACGACCCCCGCTCCCCCAGATGTGACTTACGTCGCAGTCGCGGATGGCATCCATGGCCAGCAGGTCGTTTCCGTGCCGCAGCTGGAAGGTGACCATCTGGGCGGCCGCCTGCAGGGAGCCCAGCTCCTGCTCCTGGGTCTCGCTCACTTCCTTGATGAGGTCCTTGAGGAGCAGTGCGTACTTGCTCATGCGCTGGATGGGCTTCAGCAGGTAGGATGCCAGATCCATCTTGTCCTCCAGTTCCAACTGTTTGTTCTGGATGGAGAACTGTCAGTCAGAATCTGGCGGGCACCACCTTAAAAAAAACTATCCAGCTAATCCAGTAAACTTTGCATCTTATTAACGTCAGTATCACCAGCACAGCAACCTTACATTTCCATAGATAAATGTGTATAAACAATATTGAGTACATTTTGAAAATAAAAGGACCATCACTAAGGCATTAAAAGCCTGTTCCTTTAACACCTTTTTGTTCATAAACCTTGACGATAAACTATGCATTTGACTTTGAGGGTGTAAAATTTTCTTGGATAACAAATAAACCGAATCCATAAAACCCTAACCACCTCCATGCCTTATGTTCAAACAAATGAAAACAACATGAACATAGCAATAAAAGCTCTTTCCTGTTTGTAGAAAATGGTTTGGTTTGTTGTTGTATACCGTCAACCTGGGATTACCAGGTTAACCGGAGAATCCTGTTACTCACCCTGAAAAAACTGTTCCCGTGGGTGGCCAGCAAAACATCAGACTTCGGTTTGTTCTTGCTGTACAAAGCGTACAGCCCAAACTGGTTGTGCTGAAATTAAAAAGGGGACAAAAGACAAATCAGTTTTTTATACTCAAGGTAAAAAAGTTTGATGCTATTTAAGGATTCAAATAATTTTCATTGTAGTTTATGGTTTAATCAGGAGACTATTTTGCATTCTAAAAGTTTTCTACTTAAACCATGTTGTGTATTGTACAGTGGGCTATATTTTCAGCATCTTCATGACATGAATATGCTTAAATGAAGCGTGTATTTAAATTAAATTATTGGTTATGTCCCAGTATGACAGAGAACATTGTGGATGATAAATTTTTCGTTAGTATATTCAAACTGGAAACTTTTGCATACCACAAGTATGCAATACTGTAGAAAGATTCCACAGAGCAGGCAGATCTTGCTTTATTTTTCATTTGGGCTTCTCTAATTTCCATAGAGTGATTTTTATATTCAATAAAGAGCTGTTCTGACTGGAAAGACAGCGGTACAGACGTTGCCAACCAACGAGCCCCCAGAAGCTCATTGATGAGAATTTCTAAAACTATTTGAAAAGTTTAGTCTTCTTTACACTGAAACAATCCAGGTGAGGCACTGCCAAAGAGAAATGGCATGGGTGGCCTTACGTGTCTGAGGAAGCAGTGGCTGACCCGGAGTGGGTGGCTGCAGCAGCTCTCCAGCTCCTTCAGGAAGTACTGGCCGTGGAAGTCCAGCAGCTTCTCTAGGTTGCCGAAGATGACGCTGCGCTTGCCCCGCAGGTCCTGGGGCAGGTCGGGGCGCTCCATCTCTGGGAAGTAGCTGTCCACCACGTAGCGCAGCGAGCGCACATAGTCGCGCTCTGTTGCCACCATCTCATCTACGATGTGACGCAGCTTGCTGCTGGGGACAAAACAAAAACACAGTGTGACGACAAGCACGCCAAAGGGAATAAATTAGCCTATTGGATTAGCTGATGGAGTTAGCTCGCCATGCTGGAGGTATTTCTACCTGACCCTGCCACCCATCTCATACGTGCAGCGAGGCTCTTAGATACAATGCTTCTCTAAACTAATTTCACCCAGGACTAAATCCTGCAATTCTCTCTATTCAGAGCAGAGAGGGGCTTAACGTGGCATGCCAAGCCTGGCTCTAAGTCTGCAGAAGAACAGTATCTACCCGGTGATTGACCTGGATCTGCTTTAATAGCAAAAAGAGTGCAGACCGAAAAAAAATACATCAAAACATTTTATCAGTTCTCACATTTTTTTGTAAGCATTGGAGGTTACGCTTTTCTCTGGAGGTCACAGGTGCCCTTGCTCATGGAGAAGCCATTACAGCTCTGCTAAAGTGATTAACCTACAGCTATGAAGAAGAGGGTAAACAAAGCCCCTTCTTTCACCCTTTGAATTTCATTGGCTGACTTTAGGCCCAGAGACTTGAAACACATGGTTGCCTCTTTACAAATATTAAATATCAGGCCTGGAAAACGGTTAGCTTTGCAGTGTTTTTGTTAGGAGTTTGGTTTCTCTTAACTTGGCAAATCTGACTGGTACAGAAAGTACAGAAACGACAGGACTACAATGTTCATTTAATTCAGTCCATTTCTTCAGTCCATATTAAGTGAGATTAAATGCAGTCTAATTAGAGACAAGGAGCTCCTGGCTACATACCTGCCTTTAGCCTTAGCCTCTGGAATGGATGTGTTTGTCTTGAAGGTATCTAGAGCCATCCAGGCCTGACTGGGGAGACGGGGGCTGAAAGAACGATCCACCACCTCAGAGCCGCTCACTTCCAGGCCTTTGATGAAGACCCCCGTGTTGCCTCGCCGAGCCGGGTCACTCAGAGTGCGGTGATAAGTCCCGTACCGCTGCCCTTCGGTGTTAGCCGGCTGGTCAAAACTGAGGGTTTTCCTTAGCGACCGACGCCCAGACTCCGACTGGGGTTCTTTCAGGTTATGGGAGCTGGATGTTGCCCTGGTTTGGGCTTCGATCCGTGACCTGCGCAGGGGCAGCTCAGAGGAGACGGCCCGGATCAGCTTGTGAGTGCCCAGAGGTGTGTGCGGCGTCCCAAGCTCTTGGCCAAACGATTCAGCAGAAGGGCTGTTTTGGACCCCACAGTTTTTGATGGAGGGACAGCTGCTGGCAGGACCATGGGACATCCTCTCTGCAGGATAGCCTCCGGCGATCCCCTTCCTGCAAGAGGACAGGTTGTTGCCGCTGTGCTCTCGGGACTGCTGGTGGACTGAGCTGCCCGAGCGCTGCCTAGTGCCGCCGACACCGTCCCTTGCGCTACCGCCAGCGCGGTCTGCATTTAGCGAGCGCTGGGTCCGCATCGCAGCCTCCAGCTTCTTTGCAAACATCAGCCTGGTCTCCTGGCACTTAGACCAGGCAAACATCCACTGCTTCACTCCCGTGTCGCTCCCCAGCTCCCGAGCCAGCTCCTTCATCTCCTGGAACCTGCTGTCGGGGATCTCGGGGCGTTGCCGGCGATAGCCCTCGAGGCACCGGATGACCGCGGTACACTTCTCCGGAGCGCCACAGTCCTCCATGCTGATGCAGGCCAGGTGACGCATACCTTCTAGTGACCACTCGTATGCCTGCAATGAGAGAACAATGGTATCAAAGTAAAAAACAAACACAGGTTTGAGCTGCTGGCAGCCAATGACATTTTATGATGGGACCTTTTCTTACAGATGTCAGACAACAGTGTTTTTTTTATGAGGAAATTAGATAGAAGAGTTGCAACAATTCTTATTAGCCAATTTTAGATTCATCCAAGTCACTCCAAAAAAAGCACTGAGGTGCAGGCAACCTTAGCTCGGTGAACTTCTGCGTTATTTCAGTTGAGATCATCCACAGACAACAAACGAGTGCCGCGGTGGCCGTGAGAAACGTGGTTCAAGCCACAGGCGTGACAGCCCAGATGTTTCAGGGGTTCATGCCGTGAGTGTGACTCGCCAGATGCTGCAGCTGTTGCACTGAGCAAGGAGAAATACCTGACAAAATGTCCTGTCCAACAGAGGTTTCGGTTTTTCTGCTTTCCTTCAACCTGTAGGTGAAGCTCCACAGCCGCTAAATTTGTTGGGTGATGAGGGGGGTGTAATGATCTAGACCAGAATCATTCTGCCACAATCCAGTGATTAAACATCTTCCAGTTCTGGATTCCTGTCATGACTGCTAAAAATCCTGGCATAGACAACTTAAAAAATATATATATATTTTTTTTTAAACAACTAAAAATGTATTCTATACTACAACAAACAAGTTCCCACTTGTAAAATAACACCTGTTGCAAACTCATATTTTTACGTCCTGAAGCCTGAAGCCTGAAGCATCCACAAAATCACTGTTGTTGCATTAAAGTTTAACAGATTTATGGGAGTTAATCGCAGTTTTAAACCTTAAAGTTACTGTGAGTTACGATGCAACACTGAATTTGGCCGTTACAGGTATGTTTTATGGCTGCGTTTAAACCTTCACTCAGTTTAACGGCAGGTCCTTATTTCATTCTGAGCGGATTCGCCTTTGCACCCACGCCTGCTGTTTGGGTGGGAACTGAAATGGTCAGTGACCCGCCTATATGCTTTCAGCCCAGTTAACTGGCACAGTCAGGGGGAATGTCATTCTTCAGCCCAGTTAACTGGCACAGTCAGGGGGAATGTCATTCTTCAGCCCAGTTAACTGGCACAGTCAGGGGGAATGTCATTCTTCCTTTCCCTGGAGCAGTGTTTATTTCTTCTTCAACGATTTCTCTGCCCTCAGAGGAGCATAATGGGGAGTTTGCGTTCTCCCGTTTCTAGACAAAGTGTCTGTAATGCGATCACTGGCATGTCTGCCGTTCTTGCACGCATCACAGAGCTGTCTGTTGGAGACAGTGCAACAGCTGCAAATCAACTTGAACAAGTCACTACTCAATCTGTATTTGTTTTGCATTATTCCTGAGTACTGTCAAAAGGGAATGGAAACTGGTTGCCGTCTCCGGTGTATCCCAGAGCCCACCTTGCTTGCAATTTACATGAGACCTTGTGTCCATCCCTCCCAGCTACTGCTGTTCATGCGCATCTGATTTTTACGGTCTGATTAAAACCCGCACTAAACACCCAGAGGGTTTTTCAAATTGGCTTCCTAACAAGATGTGCATTTGAATTGAAGACACACAGATAGTGTCTATCTGGGCAGATCAATGGAAATCCATTCCATCAGAAAGCATCAGGTTTCTAGTGCTACTCAAGCCTGAGAGCGAGAGGAGAGAGAGATCAACGTCTCCTGTGGAACTACATGTGTAAAATCAGACTTTTACATGACAGGCCTTAAAAAATGTTAACATACATATCCAAAAAATAAACAATTACGTAGCCCAAATGACAATGTGTTCATATTTACTATCTGCGTGATAACTTCTAAAACTTGACCTTTTCTGCAAATTAAAATTCAAGCTACTAGTTTTGCATTTGGCTCCAAATTCCCATCAATGCTTAATTTAGGAATTATTGAATGGTGACGGCTCCCCTGAGAGCAGTATTGTCAGTGTTACTAGATCTCCATATGTCTTCCCAGTGAAGTAATGCTGCTATGTTTAGTCCACTGCTTGATCAAAGCCATTTTGAAAAAATGCAAATAAACTTTCGATTCTCGGAAAGCCTGCATAATCCCAGTCTTTTTTTCCGGATAAAATTACATTAGCAAGTGAAATGCTTAGGTTTTTGGACGGTCAATAAGGGGATTTGGACAAAATTTCTCTCAAAGGACGAAGGGTCCTAGCTTCCCTGTCAAATCTTTTTTAAGGAAACCATCAAGACTAGAAAGAAGGAAAGAAAACACTGTAGGCCACTTTGGAAGTTATTCTGCAGAATTTAATAGAATTTCCTTAATAGGGATACACAGATGTGATGATGCATAGTTTGAATCACTGAGTACTATTTGTGAAAGCACTGAAAGTAAAGCCTGAAAGTAAAGCACATTCAAGGCCGTTCAGTCCTGAGACAAAGACAACTGCACATGATAAATTTACACAAAGCCTTAAATGCTGTAGGTAAGCGTGTTAGGTAATGCTTCCCAGCTTGTTTAATGAATTAGCTCACAGGATTATTATCTCCAGTGTGAAAGTACCCTTCCCTTGCGGGTTAATCAGTCAGCGTTCTCATTGGCTCACTGTGCGCTTGTTATATTGTCATTAATTCCTCCGAGCATTATAGAGCATAGACCTGGGTTGGTACCAGGAAATGTCTGCAACTTTCCCATTCCAGCCATGTTAAGAATGGGACCGGCCCATCATTAGCGACACGTTATCAGCAGCGACTGTACCAGCCTTTGCCTCCCTGATTGTTCGGTCCACAGCCAGTGGGAGACTGTGGGAAGAAGCAACACAGAGCACACACTCCCGGGCGATTTCCAAAGGAACGTCAACAGAGCCATGGGAAAACCTGCTGTTAAGGAGGTGTAGAAATGACCCGCGCTGAACTCTCCGTCATAGGTCCTTCCTATGTGAGTCTGAAAGTCGTGAGACTGGCTACCATTAGTTAGCTTGGGATTAGTGAAGATTTCCACTTTGATTAACAGGGTCTGGGCCGCCTGGCCTTAACGCTGAAAGTAAAAACGATCAAACAAAATGGGCTATCCAAGGGGTATACAGTAAAATAACTATTGCATCAGGTATGTATTACACGGTACAGGCAATTATCATATAAAATATTTTTTTTCCCTCAACATTCTGTAATATTTAGTCCAATGATAAGTTCTGAATTCTGAAAATAACACAGAAAAAGGCTAATAACAAAAAGACAAGCCCTTCTCTGGTATGTTGTGGAATAAAGCCAGGATGAACAGTAGCTGATGTATTAGCCAAGTGTCCCCTTGAGTAGCTACAATACTTCTAACGTTAAAAGCTGATATCAATCAGCCCTTCTAACAGCTTTCATGGCTGTCTGCATGTATGCCTGATAAAAAATTTAAAAAAATGAAGTCAGCTGATATCAGTAACTATATCAGATCATAATCAGAGCTAGCAAGTTGTCTATTATAAAATGAACCGTATCTGAATCTTGTTATTCACCTTGGTTAGAAGCCTGAATGGGTGCCATACCTGCCTGGTTAGCAAATAAGAAAGTGGAGTGACCTCACCAGCACAAACAGAGAAGTCTCATCAATCAATGTTTTGTCTCCCAAAAACAGCACCTCTCCTCTCCTCTACTCCCAAGAATGTGTGTTTTACTTTTTCTTTAGTTCCTACTTTTATTAGAATTGTAATAACAAGAAAAAAAAAACGTTTTTACAAGAAAAGGGTCCATATCTGTCATTGAATAATTGCAGCAAGGGCCTGATTTAATGGTAAACATAAACCTTACAGACCCTAAACTATAAAGTAAGACAAAGTCTCTAAGCAGGAAAACTATGGACAATCAATTTACAAAGTAAGCCATCTTCCTATTGACTCAAGGTCAACTCATGTGTGAATGCCCCTTAATCACAACAACACGGGCTCGTTTGGGGAGCTGGAATTTCAATTTCACTGATAAGCTGCCATGAAAGAAGCACAGAACTTCAGGAGTTATATCTCATGCTGCTATGTTGCAATTACTCATTTATTTTGCTTTGATTGTCCGCTCATATCTGCCTAATTTACTGCCTTAATTCCCAATTCCAAAGAAGGACGATAAATATCCCAAAAAATAGTTTTTGTTTTGAATCGTTTTAAGGGGAAGTTCAAATTAATTTTTTAAGGGAAAGACTGCAAGCAGGAGCCGATATATTAACTACTCCTGTTCCAGTGGGGAAGGAGGCCCGGCAGGAGCCGCAGGAAACGCCTCCGCACTCACCTTGTCGAAGAACTCGTACAGCCTTGCGGTCTTGTCCAGCCGGGCCTTGTTGTCCTCGACCCGCTGGGAGAAGCCCCCGAGCTGGACGCAGAAGGAGCGCACCTTGGCCTCGTACGCCTGGAGCTCCGCTGAGCCCACGTCCTCCCAGCGCTCCAGCCTCGACAGCAGGGCCTCGCCCCTCTTACAGTGCTCCTGCCAGCAGATGGAAACCGCACGTGAGCGAGTGACAGGCCCGGTCTGGCCCGGCAGGTACAACGCGGTTTGGAGGAACTGCTGCCTCCGGACCTCTGTGTCCCGACAATTCCGCTCTACAAGCTGCGGTTTTACCCACTCCAAGCTTGGCGGGTGAATGAACCCAAAGGCAGACGTACGTAGGCGGCGGAGTAAAAGCCTCTGAAGAGGGTTTGTTTTCGGCGCAGCTCCTCCAGAGAATCTTCCGGAACACTGAGGGCCCTCAGCTGCGTCTCCCCGACATCCACGATCCAGCTGGCCACCTTACCACACACACACGTGGATGTTAACAAAGGGTACACGTAAGTATATTGTGCTGATAATAATGTTTAAATGTTTAACCTTATCCTTGATGTTTAAATATTTAACCTTTAAATGTTAAGTCTCCCGGCAGACTAGTCCTTACGGCGCTAAGACTTTGGTCTGTAATGGTGGTAGGACTGCACAGAGACTTGGCTGTCTGAACAGCTCCTCACCTTCTCAAAGCCTTCCTCTAGCGTCTCGAACTCCACGATGAACTCCAGCTCTTGGGTGCGCTTGTTGGACAGCGTGACCAGCCTGTGCACCAGCTCATCCACCCGGTCGTACAGCACACCAACCACCTCCACAGTTTCCCTGGAGCACATTTGGCAAGTATAGCAACCTTAGCGTCCCCCTTCTATTCCAGCCAGGTATTCATCAGACCACAAGTAAAGGAAATGGTTAAAATGGCAAATATTATGGGACAAAATGTGTTCATTTTCTTGGTCAAATGCTAGACATGTGTCATATAACATAATTACCGGCTCAGGTTTCTAGAATAGGCCTAGACTTCCAATGGGAGTGAGTGAGTGAGTGTGTGTGTGTGTTTCTGTATGTATGTCTGGGCTTCTGTGTGTGTGTGTGTGTGTGTGTGTGTGTGTGTGTTTCTGCATGTATGTCTAGGTGTCTTTGTGTGTGTGTGTGTGTGTTTTAGTTTCTGTATATACTTGTGTGCATGGGTGTTTTTTCATCTGTTTGTATATGTAGCCACAACCGCATTTCTTGGGAATGTAATCACAAGGGTTGACAAATTTTGACGGATGATGTACAAACATTGCTGCATGCACACAAAGATTGAAATGACATCATCGTGCTAGAGGCTCCTTTCTACAATGAAGTAAGCTGTACTCAAGGTTTTTATTTGTATTTGTTTTTGTGTGTGTGTGTGCTCTAAAAATCAGCCAGATTAAGATTCTTAGTCTAAGATTTTACAACGGTACGGCCAATTCAGCTGAGAATGCCTATTTAACATAGCCTATTTACGCTGCTGACAAGCAACAAAAGGATAAAGGCACCAAACCAAATCCCCAGAGACCGATGAGCTTAGGGAGAAACAGCTAGCCAGGATTCAGTCTAATCATTGTTAACTTCGCTCTGCAGCTCCTTTGGAGCCGCCACACACTTTCATTTGGTGAAGACAGTGATGAGGGCTTTTGGCAAACGCTGAGCCCGTTCTGTGGTTATAAGTGACTAGCCGCTGACAAAACAAAACATCTGACGGTCGCCCTTTAAAGTTATGTGGTTTTCCACCTAGATTGCACAATAGACAAACAATTCTACCCTTTCTCATTTACAAAAGCTGCAGCATCCAACCAAAGGATATTTTCTTTATACGATCAGTATGATCCCTAATTATTATACATTCAATCTGCTAACAAGCGACAGACACAAATTCATAGCTAATAGATTTTTAAAAATAAATAAATAAATAAATAAATAAATAAACTGATTGCTAATTATTTTGAAATGGGAAAAAATGGGAAAACCGTCCAAAGTAAAACATTTGACATGTTAGATCTCTTCCAAGAACAACTGTGGAATGTCTTCAGTAGACACACAAGATGATTAACCTAAAGAGTTTTAGACGGGCATCTACTCATACTAAAACGCTTCACACGGGCAAAACTTAGAGGAAAACACTGTAACACTGTAACACTGTAAACGTGTTAAAGGTGCCCTTTTTTTCTAAAGAATTTGACACGGATCCAGATCTCTCTACACAGCTTCAAGTCTGATCCCCTTCCTTTAGTTTTCTAAAGAGCTTAGCCCTTGTGACCGACTCAACCATTTAATAAAGTGCTGCCCCCATTAAGAGGAGGCTAGAGACAAAGACAGGTTTACCCAAAGCTGGGAGAGTTGTTCTCTAACTGTGCAAGTATAAACAGCCCGTCTTGGATTTGTTCTGTGCCAAAAAAAAAAGCACATTCTGATGTCAGCACTCGGTCTAGCAGGGTTGTATATGATGTGAATGGTAGTAGTTCAAATGGCCATTTTTAACGGGGAAAACGGGGAGTGTTACTCGAACCCCAGATGTACCTGCGTAACCAGCTATTGTGTCTTCAGGTCGCCTCAGGTTTTTTTTTGTTTTTAAAAAAAGTGACAACATCTAACAGTGACAACCAGACAGGAAGGGATTCCGTTGCAGGAAAGGGCTGGGATTTCACATCAACAGTGGGAAAAGGTGAAAGATGACTTCTTACACACGAGCAAGGCCGTGGAAGCGCATTGCTAGGAGAGTCTTGTGTAATATGAGATGAAAGGAACGGGCTTGTTTTATCAAAAATGCCTTGACTATGCTGTTGTTCAGGCACCTTGTGAATAGTGATTGGTTTAATTTTAGATGGCGGTAAAAACACACTTTAGCGTTAGAAGAAATATAAGCTATTTTGCGTGAAGAATTATCTATGGCATCTATTCAAAATACAACTAGCAAGGTAAAAAGGTGCACCTCACCATTTTTATTCAGTTGCTTAGCAGATGCTCTTATTAAACGTATGTGCAGCCTACAAGCTTACACTTAATCTTCATATGTGCAGTTGTATATCATTAAGCACTTTTCACAAGGTTTTTTTTTCACAGCAGCCTGCCAATTAGAAGTCCAGTACATTAGTCACTACGCCACCTGTAGTCCTCAGTGAGACTGACACTGGACTCCTCCTTCCGGAGACGCGACAGAGCTGCCCCGCCCTCCAGCTGCAGCCGAAGGAGCCTGCTGTCCTCCAGGACGGTACACATCAGGGTCCGGTACCGGCCCAGCAACACCTGGGCCTCCTACGGGCAACATATGAGACCCATGACCCCTTGGTTGCCTAACACCCCGCTCAGACGAACAGTCACTGAACAGTCCCTGAAATTCCAACTCAGAGGTTAAAGTTCACACAGTATGGAAAAAAACGATGTTGATTTTCACAGCAACTCCGTATGTAGAATTTTAGCTGCTTTCACTGCACGCAATTCAGTGTCAGCACAGCACACCTTTGGAACAGGAAGTGGCCCTCAATGAGGGCTACTCCTGCCATGGGAAATCCATAGACGATCGACAGGCCGGTATAGCTCCGTCCTAGGATCAAAGTCCATTTGCTAAAAAAACCTCACAATTATGCAGATGGCCCGTCGGGTACATAATCCCGAGGGTCCCTCACAAAGTGCCCCGACCTCCGTTAGCAGGTACCTCTGGGAGCCTTTTTGTAGCTCCCCTTTGGCCAAAGCTGACATTGGAAGGTCAGCTCAATCGTGATAAAACATGTCTCAACTGCACCTGAGCTGAAACACTACGGTCAATTTGTTTTAATGTAATTGGCCCACACGCAACCCAATTACACCCTTGTTTCCTGTCTGACCCGGGAGATGACAATACTGCCAGAGTTTCACAAAATCCATCATAAAATACTGCTCGAGAGAGCATTAAAAGGAACCCACATCCAGACTTTAGGAAAAAAGATGCCCGTTTTACAGTGATTCAGGCTGGCGGGATGAATTTTTAAAAAGACCTCCCACAGACTGATTAACCTTTAATTAAGCACTCTCCAGCCAACATCTCTTATGGTGTACTACTGATACTCTTAGCAGTACTTTTCTACCTTTGCTAGCGCAGTAAAAGCAGACACCAGCCTAAGTAGCAACAGATCGGTGAAGGGCAAAAGCAGCCTCTTTGCCCCAGTCATCAAGGTGTGGCTTCAGGGTCCTGGGTCTGGGAGCAGAGGAGGCTAAAGTAAGGCTCAGCAGTTACCTTGGCGATGGGCGGCAGCGGGGTGCCCTCCAGGTCAGAAATGGTGCTCTCGAGAAGGTCGATGGCGTCCTGACAGCCCTTGGTCAAATGCTCTACTCTCTGTGAGGAACCAAAGCAACAGCGAGGTCAGAGGAGAAACCATCTACCTTTTCCTATTGGGTTTCAAATACAAATCCTGTCCATGCGTTCACGTCAGCCACATGGCCTCATAACAAACTCAACTTGAATATTTGAGAAACATGCTGTTTGTTATAACCAGAAAAAAACTAGTGATAACTATCCTGCTATCACTAAGTACTGAATTCAGTCACATTATGATGATGATGCCTTTCAGTGAGGTTGATGGTGAAATTATCTTACTGTTCGGAAACAGATCCAGCTGTTGTGGCAGTAAGCAAAAGAGCCGTCAAAGTCTTTGGGAAGCTGGGTGCTGTCCACGTGTTTGTGAAGGGACTTGAGTGAGGTAAGGAGCTCGAACTGTCAGGCAGAGTTATGGGCGGGGTTAATATGATAAAAGCCACTGGCACTTTGAGCTTCCTCTACCAAAAATAAAACAAAGCAAAATACACAACAGAAGGCTTTGCCACATATTATGTAAGGGATTGCATAACATCCTGTTAAAAGACAGCAGAAAAAGACTTATTTTATTAAATTTTTAGCAGTGCCAAGTGTTCTTTGTTACATGAGAATCCTGCCTATTGTAAAAAGGTGTGCTTCAGTTGAACTTGGAGGTCTCAATGAGAAATAATCCTTAAAATGACTCCATTGTAGGCTTTAAAATAATCCTCCTGTCTGGTCCATTGTGCACAAGGAAAAAGAGCATTTTAGTCATTCTGCTTCTGTCATATCAAGTGGTTCAGACTTGTTTTTGAGAATAGCTTTTAATATTGCATGTGATTATTCAGATGCTATTGAAACCGTTCTGAGCAAAGAGAAACTCCAACGGTATTCTTTTGTGATACCACCTTGAACGTCAGGCTTATGAAAGACCAAAGATAAGCCCAGAAATATAAACCTGACAATCCATAACGAAAGAGAGAAATAGATATGTTTAAACATAACCTATTATCATAATGAAGGGGCATTTTTTTGTTCAGAAAACAATATGTAAACAATATAAATGTATGGCGCCGGGCTTTAGTGTAATCAAACAAATGACTTTGAAGCCTTTCAAACTTCTCTTGCAAAAAGGGGCTAATAAGCATTTATGTAGTTTCTGTTCAGTAAACAAAGGTTTGTCCTATCCTATGAATTTTATACAAATAGCAATTTGAAAACGGCGATATGTAAATACAGTCTCAAAATCAAGGGTACAAGAGGCAGGAAGTTACCTGCTCAGCAGAGGGCTTCTCCACACGGAAGGCAGGGTCTTTGTCAGTCAGCAATAGGACGGTGTGAATATAGCCAGGCACAACTTCCTGTTGGGGGAGTAGTATCAACAGTGGTTTAGCTCTTTGAAAACATACCTTTTATTTTGTACCCATGATTGTACACACACACACACACACACACTCATATATGTCTGCGAATACTGTTCCCAAACGTTATGGTTTACTCCTTAAAGCCTTCCATAATGTTTAAGAGACAATTCCATTAGTCAAGTTACAAACCATTATCACACGGTAAGGATTCTTCATACGAAACTGTTTTGAGGACAAACTGTTATTTCTCATTTGTGATCAAAGGAGAGGCTCCCCATTTTGCCAAGTGCATATCACCGCTGCATTCAGCCTGAGGACAGAGCCTATCCTTGTCAGTCAGAGGAGCTCTCGTCTCTGAGGCCATCGCCGTCTGATTCATTTCACCAATAGGAACCATCCGACTCCTTTATTTGAGTAACGATACGATCAGGGCCACAGTCCTGCTGGGACCACTGCACAAAACCCCCCTGTAATCAGTCCCATTTCCTCTGGGGTAAATGGTCCCATTACCCCCTTCACGTTTTTGCTATTAGTGAATGTCAGAGAAGATAAACAGATAAATCTTCCCACACAGGTACAAATAACAGGGCAAAAGCTACCAGGAAAAAAAAACATATACAGATAAATAAACTAACAGGCATATGGCATCAATTTTTGTACCTAAGAGCCAGGCTGATGAGAAGCCATTATACCCATAATGCTTTTGTACTAAGACAATTACGCTCCTGTCCAAAATCGTTTGAACTGCACACAAGTTAACACTTTATTTATGTCTCCAGGCATGACACCAGAAAGGTCAAGACTGACTAAACCTTTCATTTAAAAATCAAATAAAAAAACTCAAGATATGAAAAAATAAATCTATAAAGTAAAAAAAAAAATAAAAATAGAGTGAGTTCCAGGAACAGGAACAAGTGACAGGTAGATTATGCAGGTCTCGGCTTCACCCTGGTAAAAGATTGCTGCTCTGTAGTGATCGAGTTTGCGTGACTGGAGAGGCCTTCCAACGCGAACGCTCTGGAGTCGGCAGCAGAAAATGGCAGGCAGGATAAAGACAAACGCAGCAGACCTGAACAGGCCTGTCTCAACAAGGTTCCCCTTCACAATCTCCATTGAGCGAATGGCGACCGCGAGCTTCAGCCTGGGTGGCTGTTAACGCCACACCGAAGGGCTGAAGCCGCTATGTTCACCTAGAGCCTGGGTTTGTCTTCTTCCATCTCCTGAGCTTAAGCTCATAAAAACTGTAGTTGACACCTAGAATAAGGCTAAATGTGCTTTCAGAATAAACCAAAGGGTTAACATTAGTAAAAATTTAACTACCGGTAGTGAACAATGTTGCGATGCCAATGCTGGGCCGTAGATTTAAGCAGCTGTGTTCATAGCTGAAGGAATCTTATTTTTCCTGGCAAAAGTTAAATAAAATGGAATTAAAATTGGGAATTTTTTTTTTTTATATTTTCAGTTAAATAATTGGGGACAGCCGATTTTCAATAAATCGTTAATTTTTAGTAACACATCCAGAGCTGTAAAGACAAAACAACAAATATCCTTTCACAAATAGTACCTCAGAAATACTTAATATCTGTTCATACACGTCTGAACCATGCTGTTTTACACAACCCAGACCGCCTGCACCATCAGAAATATATTAAATCAATTGACCACCCTCCAACCTCATTAAATTGGATAAACGAGTGCTACAGTGCCACAAGGAGCACCTTGAAATACAACGATGCTATCTCAGGGCTGTTCCCCATGAGACGAGTGACTGTATTCATTGGGGGGGGGGGGTGTCACCCCGGCTCCTCCATCATTGTCACCAGTGACCCCAAACGGCGCGAAGGTCACGGAGAGACTCACACGCATTTTTCAGTCATGCAAATACACCACTGGAGACGTCCATGACCACAAAATGCACAGAGATGCCTACTTAATAGGTTTTAATGCAATTTCTGAGTCTAAAAAATGCCTACAAATGCAGAAACTGAGGAAGCAACTTTTATCCCGATCTCTCCACAAGATGTGAAGTATTTTCCCATCCCCTCCTTCATTTTAGATTACGACTGGCTGGACGGATGAAAATGGAACCAATCGAATACAATCACGTCGACAAGAGATGAGCTCTTTTAAATGTAAAGACTTCCGTCTCTATTGACACCTCTGGACACAATTCAATACAAAAGAAGCTGACACACCGTGATAGTTATCTCACAACAGACTTGATTCAGTTTTACCTCAGGCTTTATAAATGGCTTCACCAGAGGTAAAGATAAAAAAAAACTGATGGAGAATCTCTGCATTTAAAATACGTAATAAGGTGAGTCAAGCTATTAAAACAATATGAAGGCAATTTAAATACTCAAAAATAACAAGGCAGGCTTCATTCTTCATTGAAGGCTTCCCTTCATCTAATCCCCATGAGGGATGGCCCACTAATCGCATACAATCGTAACGTTTACTATACGCCAACCATCACATCTTGGAAAATTCACACCGTTGCCATAGGTGGTGGCAAACAAGTGAGTTGTCTCCTTACCTGCAGGGTATTCAATGCTTTTAGCAGAACAAGGACAGGCGAGCACCTGCGGGCGTCAACCAGAACCGTCAGACCAAGAGCCCGCACTTCCTCTCTGTCCAGCACAAAACAGCACAAGGTCCGAATGTGAAAAAGTGTTTAACATTGTAAAGTAAATGCAGAGGTATACTTATCTGTGTTTCTCGGGGGTAGTGTGTATTCACAAGGACATAATAGTATCTATATGGGATGAACTATAGGGATGATTTTTGTCAAAGATTCACACACTTACAGATATGGCTTTAAAAATAGGACAATTATTCAACAGATATATCACCGATCTCTCATAGTAAATGGAGATTACCTGGTTATGGAGTAGAAGTACAGAAGGATCCGCACCAGTTCATCACAGTTGCAGTTGGGGTTTGACAAAGACGTGCTTTTCATCTGCGCCGTCACAAGGGCCCGTCCACATTTATCTCTTGTACCTGTGGTCAAACACGATCGAGCCAAATTCAAAAGAACATACAATTGAACAATTTAGTTTCACCTTTGTTATATGAGCTTCACGTTATTAGCCGTGGGTTCACAATTAATAATTGGAGAATGACCACAGAATGACAACAATCATACGAAATGCCTAATCTGAATCTCTTGTCTGAACGCACTACAGGCATCCACCCGGGATTCTTTGGACTTCCACGATGCTGTGTGGAGGTGACCGGACGTACCCAGCAAGCACAGCACGCCAGAGTTCAGCACATCGGAGTTCAGGCTTTGTGCCTCGGTGAGTGCCGGCACAGTCTTCGAGGAGACCGTCCAGGGAGGCGGGGGCTCCCTGGTTCTCCCTATGGTGGGGTTCTCCTCCGACCCACTGCAGCCAAGTGCTGAGCTCGCCTCCTCTTCTTGACCGCAAAGGGCTGCAATCGAGAGCAAAAACAGTGATCAGTGATCTTGTAAACTATGAATATATATATATTAACTGAGAGGCTGTGTGATGTTTTTCTGTTTAAAAAAGGTGATTTTGTGAGTTAAAAACGACCCATATAACCACTTTCTACACCATTTGCCGGATTACCCCTCTGTAACCCCTATTATAACATTGCTTGTTACCCAAATTGGAATACTCCAGAAGCCACCCTGAGTGCCAGGAAAAGCACAGCTACCGTCACCCCTCACTGGATACCAACGTTCTTGTTTTACACTTTCGACACCCACCTGCATCAAACCTGTAGGAAACCGTGCTCACCTCCAGTCAGCTGAATCACTCCGCTGGTTGCTCACAGTCACAGCACACTGACTCCAGACACAACACTTGTCTATAAATTGCCCTATGCATTCTACCAATATCAATGCTATGACATTATTATAATTATTATAACAATCCTGGTGAGGGTCATGGTGAATAATAATTATTATTATTATCATTATTATTATTATTAGTAGTAGTAGTAGTAGTAGTAGTAGTAGTACATCAGTTATTTTTATTGTTGTTGTTGTAGTCGTTATTTTATCATTTTAGTGGAGCGTTAACATTTTAGTCCAACTATACACAGTGAACTCTTAGTAATGGCAAGAGAAAGAAGATGGGAAGATGGAAAAGAAGGAACGGAGTGGGAATTTTACCTTGTTGCTGGTCTTCTGTGGTTGTTCCTTGATCGCTCCCGACAGAGGAGGCATTGACTCTGAGAGTCATCTCCGGATCTCTGCCCTGCGTCCGGCCTGTAAATCCACTTTCCGGCCCCCACTCCTCTGCACCAACGGCGGGTAAAGCCTGGCTGTTCCCCAGCTTGCCTGGTTCCTCCAGCGCCTGCCCGGAGCCAGCCCACATGGGCTGTGCGAGCAGATCGGTGGAGCCAGTCCCTCTCGTCAGAGGTGCGGAGCCATGTGATCCTCTGAAGTCAGTACCAGGAACGCTGCAATCGGATGGGATTTGTCTACTCTCCGTGGCACATTTCTCACGTCCGTCTTGGACCTCCTCTCTACTCTCCACCTGATCTGAGATCTCGTCACTGATCTCGCCCTCTTGCTTGCTCTCTCCCTGGTCCTCCTCATCTTCCTCCTTTGTGCTGTTATGTGTTAACAGCGCTTCACCGGCATCACCTGCTGAGCCTTTCTCCCCTAGGGATTCATCTCCCTCCGCAAGCAGTGGTTTAGGCTGATCTGCAGCCACATCCATTTGCCTGTCTTCTGCTTGGATTAGCACATCATGGGTTTCGATAGACGGTGAAGTCTCATCTTCCACCATCTTGCACTCCTCATGTTGCCTTCGGGGAAAATCTGCGTTTAGGCTTGCCACCCTTTTCTCACCCTCCTCACTTCCTGTGACCTGACCATCCTCGTGGCTGGGGCATTCTACGTTCTCTCCCAAGGAGCCTCTGTGGGCGGGGTTGTCTGACTCTGCTTCTGTGGGACTGGCTTCAGGATGTTCATCGCACCTCTTTCCCAGAGACAGAGCAGTGGTCATACCCAGCAGAAGGCCACTGGATACTGGCGCACAGTCAGTGGCTGTGTGAACCTGGCTCTGACCCTCACTACTCTCACTTTCTGTGCCTGCCTGCTGCTGGGGATTATCACTGGCTGGAACTGGGCCTGTAAGTCTTTTGTCATGCTTGCCCGTAGACCTGTGTGCCGTTTCACTGAGACTGTCTAATGAGTCATCACAACAGCCTGCATCTGCCGTTTCATTTTCTCCTGCTTGACCTTCTTTGCATTCTTCCGTGCAGGCCTCACGACTCAAGAAGAGTGAATCAGTTAGATCTGCGGGGCTTACAGGACCGCCTGACCACCGGCGGTTGGCACTGGTGCGATCCTGTAAATCAGCAACTGTGGAATTATCACAAAATGATCTTTGAGATTCTGGCAGACCAGCCTCGTTTTCTAGGGAGATATCTTCCACACAGCTAGACGTCTCAGCAACATAGTGCTCTGGTGTAAATGGTTCATTCATCACCTGTGTTTTAGCCAGGTTTAATACAACAGGACACAAGGAATGCACAGGAAGACCATTGTTTAGGCTCCCTTCCATAAGAGTGGTGAAAGCTGTGGTCTGAGAGCAAGTGCTACTTTTAAAAGGGGATTCGGTTTTGGATTGCACGTGCTCACTAGTCTGTGGTTTGCTCTGTTTTTTGTGCTTTAGACTTATGGACTGAGTCAGTGATCCCTTTTGAGGGGAAAAGAGAGGCAGTGCAATGTCAGCCACCTCCACATATTCCCCCTCCTGGTCCAACTTCGCTGTCACATTGTCCATAACCCCATGCCAGCTGCCGTTGTCTCTGGGTGACTGGCCAACTGCTGGAAAGACCTTGGGCCCCTGGTCCGGATCTTCTTGCCCCTGTTGGACCTCGTCAGTGTTGGTCAAAGACCCCTGGTCCCTTCCTGCAGGCTGACCCTCTCCCTCTTTCCCGGCATTACAAATCACGGACATGCTCTCCATCATTTTTGTTCTGCTAATCAACTCTGGGTGGACAACATCCTCCCAAGGCACCTGGAAGATGTTGTGATCGGTTGACAAGAGGCAGCGCTCCAAGGCTCTCCCTATCCGCTCCACGTTGATGGAGTCCAGGCACTCCATAATGAAAACAGGGGCGTAGGCTATCTCAGGAACCCCCAGCTCCTCCACATTCTGCCTGTGGGGTGCACACTCTTCAGGTGTAGTACCGCCTGTGGGTAGATGTCTTTGCACCACAGTACACGCCAGACCGGAAAGTGGGATCAAGATCTGCTCATGTACCAAAAAAGGCCAGCCACCATGACAGAAAAGGAGTCCATAATAGGTAAACTGTAAGGATAGAGGGGGAAAACAGAAACAGGGGAAAGACTGTTAAATATGATAAACATTACCAAAGATACTTTGAGGCATACACAAATGCATCACACTAAAGTAGCATTGTTAGACTATATACATTATTTACATTGAATTCTTCCCCTTGAGGCAGAACATTTAACTCTGTGGACGTCTCATTCACAAACACATTCAACTCATCAGTCGGAGAACCCTCTATGCTCAGGTGGAACCCACAAGGGGACACAGTGATGCTGACCTCAAATGCCTGACAAAGGTCCATGCATACAAAATGTGCAAACAAACAAGGGCATAACCTTTTGGCCATGGCAGACACCGAGAATGGAAACAAAACCCGCTTTGTGCCTGAAGTGAGCTCGAAGAGATTTGCAATACGTCTAATTTGACATGGAAACAACAGGCCCAATTCTCTGTGTGTCTTTTTTTTCCTGAGGTTCCTCTTCAAAGGGTAAGTAACTGAGCCAGCGTTCCTTCTCCTCATACTGTCAGACTGATCCCGGCCATTACTGTCACTCAAAAGGTCGCTCGATACACTCAGTCCCTCCAAGAACTACTATGAACTCATGATGGACGCCAGTCCAAAAAGTTGCCTGGGCTGAATTCTGGGGGAAAATTTTGCATTCTTATACTTATTTAGCCACTGCAATCAACATGTTGTGGACAGTTCAGTTCTGAGCAGCAATATGCCTAATGGATTGCATGTTGAAAGCTGGGTCAAAGGCCAGTGATCATGTTTTTGCCACTTGAATGAGCTCATGTAATTTACTCAGGCTTTGAATTCCTGCAAAACATATAGGGTGACACCTTCGTCAATGGAAGGGGCTCCAAGCTGAGAGGATAAGGTTACATGGGTGGCTTGCCCGGCGGTCTGATGAAGCAAGGGCTGATGACAGAGACTTTGGTATTTTAGAGCTGTCCTGATAACCCAATAAGCCCTTTAAAGCTATTCTATTGCTGCCATTGCTTTCAACTATTGAAACCACTGTGTTTTGTATTGCTCTTTTGCTAAATGTTGCAAAAAACTAAGAGCAAAAACAACAAAAAATCAGAGATATGGTATAATAGTCTAACAGGGTCAAGTGAGGCTCCCGGGCAGGGAGGGACAATGGGCATGACGTTAGTGTTGAAATTGGGGGCACGGTGACTGCCTGAAAGGAGTAGAATGCCAGCCACATGGGGCCTACTTCTCAAATAACCAAAATAAGAAGGCGTTGTCACACCCTGGACCTGTTTCACCATGTCTCTGTAAGCATAGCAGGACCAACATGACTAATGGTAGTGGTGGTGGAATGAGGCTGGAGCAGACAGGAATCTGCTGGACACCATGCCCAGGTGCGATGGATTCGAAGGTGAATACAGCTCAGAGAGAGTAGTCTGGATGTCGTTCAGACTGCTTTGCGGATCCACCAAGCAGGATGAGTAATCGAGCTGGCAACCACGCAGCCCCAAAGCGAAAAAACAACACGGCAGGCATTTTGTCCTCTCACATGTGTGTTTGTCAGGGGAAAAAACATCCTCCCGACCCTGGAGATTGCGAAAAAAGCAGTGACCCTTATCTCAAAAGCCATTCAATTGGCCTTGCCTCCAAAGGCACTGTCAAATGTCATGACCTGACGTGGGAAAGTAACTCAGACAGGATCAGCACAAACACAAGCAAGGTCAGAGCCAGCTCAAGATATGATCAGAGACGGGAGAGGTGGAGACAAGACAACAGCTCTGCCGGCTGGTCCCAATGAGGTTTCGGTTTTTGTATGAGACAGACAGGCTAGACCAGTGGTCTTCAAACTGTAGGGCGCTCCCCTCTGGTGGGGCATGGAATAGTGTTTTGGGGGCACAATGTGCGATCCCTTGCTTGGCAACTAATACAAGAATTACATAACAACATGTGTTTAGAAATTAACGCAGTGAAATTAGCAGTTAGCAGTTAGCAGTAACATGAAGTAGACCACTTAAAAGCTGTATGTGCAGTTTAGTTTTTGATTACCTGTAGTAATGCTATTCTGTGGGCGATTTTTATTATTCTTATTACCTGAATATGGATCGGTACTTTTATGGTAGAGTTCAGAAGCTGATTAGGAAAAAAAAAGAAAAAAAATCAACAAAATTAAGGTTTTGCTTTGGTTGTAGTTCAGACTTCAGTGTTTGAACTACTTGTGTAAAATTGAACTGTACCAATAGTTTGAACTTAGAAGGCACTGTTTTAAAATGCAAACGGAGACAATGAGACACAATGTTTCATACCGGATCACATAAAGATTTTTTTAAATAACAAAAAAACGGGAACAATACATCCGTTTTTTATATTTAAAAAGGAATCCCAGCACCGCAGACCACTGTATAAATCAGAAAGCTATAAATTATAAAGTATAATATATAGTATAAAATATATCAGCAGAGGCTTTGTGGGTAATTGGGCTAAAAAAAAAAAAAAATACAATACACCAGATACTAGATACACTCTTCTAGATTATTGTAGGGAGTTGTTTTTCTGTTTTCCCTGGCATGCAGTACCACGGCTCGCATGGGTGTGATCTGTCGTTGGGTTTTATCATTTCAGGGCACTGGCCTATGAATAGGCACACTGTGATCAGTTCCCAGGGAGACCACGTTACATCGGGCTGATATCACCACACCACCTCGTCTGCTTCCGCGGGGGAGGGGGGCAGACGGCACATCTGTGAGTGGAGACAGACTCCAGTTATTCGCCACAGGTGCATCGTCGCATGGACGCTTCGGATCTGGCGCCGTGACTCCGGATTGGACCAACAAACTCTGACTGGGCACGCTACTATCACCCCTGCATCTCCCCTTTGATGCGGCCTGAGGATCTCACCGCGATTTAATAAAGTCGTTCCGGTCAAGTTCTCCCTTCTTCTTCCTTCCTGTCGATCAGCCTTCCTGATGCCGGCTCCAATCAGGCGATGGTGGGCGGTATTGATGTCGGTGTAGGCATCTCGTTGACAGCTCACCATTTCGCAGTAATAAAACGCCATTGTTAAAAGTTTTCAGTTTTCAAATGCATATGAATTCTGTGAATGCCAGCTGTGGGGTTTAAAGGCTATTACTTTTCTGTGGATAATGCTTCCTCATTTCCTGCCTTGGTGGTAGGAGCACAGACGTCTTTCACTATGTGTCTGTCATCAAACGCCTAATCACGTAAGTCAGATGTGGAACAATCAACAAATTAACCAATCACTTCAAATGATGTGATTGAGAACAGCAAACAAACTGAAAATCCTAGTTTAAAGGTGGTTCCAATTACGACGTAGTACTGATCTATTTATGCAGAAACCAGCTATTACTTGTGGAAATGAACTCCAACTGCATTTCTCAACCGGCATAAAGTCTTGCTGGGGCATTTTAGACTATTGCCTAAATCCCTATATGCTTTCTTTTGGTGAAATATAGCAAACATTTAATGGGGAAGAGAAGAAAAAGGCAACGCTCACTTTTACATGTTATACACCAGCTTTCTGCTTCCCTGTGCTTAAAGAAAATACATGTTGGCTGTCTATTTAAGACATTACATATGTAACCAAATGCCACAGAGACAAAATAAACAAAAATTCCAGAAAAATAATAAGAATAATCAATCCCCTGGATGCCGATTAGCATTCTCAAGAGCAGTCAAAGTCTGTGTCAGAGTTCTCCTCAAGCATATAGAGCCAAGCCTTGTTCTCAAGAGCTCTGGGCGACGTCCAAAAGTCACATCGTGCTACGAAGGACTGTATCCATGCCGACAGAGTAAACATGTTGTTTCAGCCTGTGAGAGAATTGTGCAGACGCTACCGCGGAAGAGTGGAGGCTCTCAGGGCAACCGGCGTGCACTCACGAGCTATTCGCATTCAGTAGCCCCGTGCTGCTTTTCTATAACCACCGGCTCCCGGACTCTCACACGGAAAGTGGACCCTAATAAGCATTAAAACTATCAGATTAGCTGACTGATCGTGGCTGACCTGGCTACACTTATTTACAGGGATTAAAAACTGTCTGGGGGGTGCTAAACGCTGCTCGGTGAACGGTCTCAATCAAAAGCGCTAACGCTGAATTGGGGTAAATGCAACGCGTGTAGTTCACACCCGCTTGGTAGCACATACACCTGTCCGTGTTGAGAAAAATCCAAAGAAGTTTAAACTTGACATTTGGCGTACTACACATATATCGCATGACACTGCAATGTGTGACTCGTTCGAGCTTTTGTTCTGGTTAAACGTAATGCATAAATACAAATCATGTCGCATTTGAAAATCTTGCTCATCCAACCAAAGAACATCGGTATCTTTCTCTTTACATTTTAAAATGTTTTTCTTTATATAGTTCTAAACTCAGGAAGAGAGAGATCGTGGCGATATCTGGAACAGGTAGCTCAAACAGCAGCACTGGGCTGAGGTGTGGATATTGCACCCTTGTGGATTAATGTCAATGGAAATGAACGAGGTTTTTCCACAGGTCTGCAAAGTAAGATCTCAAGTATCGGACAGTGTAACGTCAAAATAAAACCCCCAAAACAGTTCAAATTATTAATGCTGTTCTCTAAACTGTGTTTCATTTAATAAAAGTAATATATCCCTTGTGTGTTTAAAAACACTCAGTTCTATGTAAGCATTTTGTTGATTTTAAATTAATATAGTGTGATCGCTTTAGAACTTTCCAACTTTAGAACATCATAATGCATTCAAAGGGGTGTTTTCAACTCTGAAGACCTGCCAGATATTCACTTAAACTTAAAATAAACTTTTAATCAATGTGGCGTAATGAGCCTCCACCCACAGAGCTGGGTCAATTCAGTTGGTAAATAAACATTGAACTCTGGGAAACTATTTTCTTCTTTAAATAAAAAGAACCTTGTGAAAAAAATCATAATTTTGTTACAGTCGTTAAAAATAAAATACAGCAAAACACTAAATTTAGCCTTTTAAACTCCTTGGCGAGATATGGTATCTCATATTTTCTCACACATACTTGTTAAGACTGACAATTCGGGATGATTGATTTGATAACACATTCAAAGTGTTCTGGCCATACAGCTGGAAAATCTGATAAGAATAAAATAATTTACAACCTTCTTTAAATCAAGCTCAGAACACATCTTTTTCAAGATAGTAAAAGATCATTTAAATCATTTTAAATCCAAATGGTTAAATCCAAATTGTTTCTCAAAATCTCAAATTGGGGTGCATTTCAACCCAATACCCCACGCTCACTCACTATAATGTTCTATATCCTCAAGTGGATTGATGGGGGTGGGATGTAGCTAATTCCTGGCATGACACTTTTCCCTTTTTCCCCTTACCACTCCTTCGTTCTCCTTTACTTTTTATCCTAACAGCTTTTCAGAGCTGCGCGGCCGGCAAGCTGCTGGTTAAAACAAGTTTAATCTTCTTTTTGTCATTATGTGAACCATGGAAAAGTTCATATACAGATCTATAACAAAATGTCTTATAT
>JAOYSI010037611.1:5233-29095 GCA_025775065.1 Hiodon alosoides
AATTGTAGGGTTCCGGTCGAAAATACAAACGACTCTGCAGAGGTTGTTTCTATAATGCTTTCTTAATCATGTGTCAGTGCACCCCCATCTGGGCAGAGCACATAAAATGATGCAATGACTGTAAAAGTTGCGGTAACTGCTCTCTCCTCTCGTCTCTGTTCTGGGTGCTGTTTTTGGCAAAAATCAGAGTGACTTTTGACCTTACCAGGAATTCTGTGCGTGCAGTGTGTCACCCTTCACTTGGATGGGAGGGAAAGAGTTTTTGTTTGCTTTATTTCTTTCCTTTTTTCACTCCCACTTTTTCCTCCCCCCCTTTTGAAACAAACATTTTTTTCTTCACATATCCCAAAAACCTGCTTCAGACCAAAGAGTACAATTTAATTAAATCACCTGTCAACCATGAACTCTTTGGTCTGAAGCTGTTTTTTTATTTTTTTTATTTGTATTTATGCTGTCACTCAGAGCACTGAAACACACTTGACAGTTGTGTTAGTCACATAATTCCAGCGTGCTACACATTTGCCATGTTTGTCGCGACTTGAATGCTAATCACTCGCTCTGGGAAGGTGCAGGGAGCCGGGGGGTGTTGGCAATTGGTGGAACCAGGATGGTACTGTGGGTTCATGTGTACTAGGAAGGGAAACATCAGAGCTAATGAGCTTTCGTGATCAAACCCTGGATAAGGAGGGTTGTCACGAGCAGCATCTTCCTGTCCACCCACCCCCACCCTCCCTTGCGAGTTGCAATAGTGGCACACGTTTTAGCGTCCCCCTCTGAGTTTCGCTCAGCGCCAACGCCAACGCCAACGGGCCTGTCGGACACGGAACTCGTCTGGTGCGGCGCTCCGCTTAAAGCCACCCGAGAGTGGTCTTTGTCTCCTCCACCTCTCTCCCAGGCTTCTCTCTTTACAGGAGTCACTTTTATCCCTCACACAATGAGACAAAACAAAGACTAAACTCGGGGCTGTCCTCGTCTGGTGTTTCCAGGGCTCTGTTCCTGTGCCCAGTGCAGGTCCAACAGAGAGGAAGGGAGAGTATGCTCTCAGGGGATTACATTTTCCTTATTAGGTGCTCCGTCTTACTCACTAGCATTCATTAGGTTTTCTGTTTGTTTGTTTTTGTGTATTTTCTGAGGAGAATGACCAGAACCAATCCAGTACATTTTTAATGTAACACACAACCCGATTTAGGGAAAATGGACTGTGAGCCGTCAACTAATCGGACCTGAAGCAATGGTGAACATAAGCAAGTGATCCTAAGATCCTTTTATTCCCAGATCACGATGAAGGAGTGAGTCATAGTAGGATCATGGTAGGATGTTTTTTCTTTCCCTTTCACTGGTGTTAATGTCAGCGTTGTCGCATTGCCATGATTAATTGGCTACCCTTCGTCTCATGGAGAAAAGAATGTTCCAACGTGGGTACCTTTTGCAGCATGATAATTCCACCATTGGATACAATGAGAGATGAAATTGGATTCATGAAATGTAATCAGGTTTTAGGACTGGTTTGACCAAACCTATGGGAAAGGGGATGCACTCCACTGTTTTAGCCCTGGCGGTGACCCTTGCTGGTGTGTGTTTGTGTTCCAGACCAGCGCTGTCCTGTGCTCAGGGGGCTGTGCCCTCCTGGCCGTCAGCTCCCTGCTGGCCATCATCACCATCTTCCTCCCCAGCGGCTCCTGCGAACGGCGGATCTGCACACTGGCCGGGTACATGCAGATGGCCTCGGGTGAGTACCTCCTGCCTGCCCGCTCGCGAGGCAAACTGCCATGTGCTGGTCCTCCGAGGCGCCTATCCAGGTCAAGGATAGGCTAGCTCTTTCGGGTCCATTGTGTAGACGGCTATCTCTAAACCGACAGAAGAGTTTTCGTTTTGACAAATGTACATCTGTCAAAAACCAAAAGCGGCTGCTCTTCAGCAGTGGTTGCTAGGAGACCCATTGGACCCCACTGTTGGGATGTGTAGTACACACAGAGATTCAGAACTCATTGTACAAAGACAATTAATGCTTTTCAATACAGGTCATTGGTTCAGTGGCTTATCAGACCCGCTTTCACTCCCTAGAAGAATACCCCATAAACAATGCAGTGCCCCCCCCCCTCTTTTTTATATCCCCTGCATAACTAAGTGCAAGCAGCCTTGAATTGGGGCATAGTGTTTAATTTTGATAATGGAAATTGGTGAAAAGCATACTTCCACCTAGCCCTGGAACTTGTTTTCTGCTCCAACTGGAATGTAAGAATAATTCCGCCAAAAAAAAAAAAACAGAGAAAAAAATTAATGTAACCTGTGTCGTGAGTGTGTGATGTTAAAATACCCGGAGGGCCCCTCAGTGCCGACTTCAGTAACATCCCACCCAAGGATGTCCTGCAGAACTGCAGTCGTTAGCGCTTTCTGCATACGAGCTGCATTCAGACTTGTACTTAAATCATCCTTTCTCCACTTCCTCTATGAAGTCTCACCGAGTGTTTAAATGGAAGCCCCAGGACCTATTGCAAGATCTGCTGTCTCTGCTTAGCAAACCTGGCCCCGGGCATGTTTGCGCAATGATGTTGCGAGAACTCACACATTTCTTTTTGTTCTGCTTTGAAAAGTTCAGGAATAAATTTGTCTGGGGTTTGAGCTGTTTCCCGCTGTTTAACATGCTGGAAGCAAAGAGTCTCTGGGTGCTCCGGCTAATTTAAGTGATTTAAATAAAATAGCGGTTTTGCTTGACACGATTCTGAAAAATGAACGACTCAGCAGTTCTGGCCTAGATATAAACGAGCTGCAAAAATCGCATTGTGCCGCACGTAAAAACAGAAGTAAATTGATAGGGACATAACATAATCCTCTATTGTCCCTTTGGAATTCATGGAGATCCTTGATTTGCGTAACGGTAAATGTTAACTGTACCCCTCACTTAATCTATATTTGATATCAGCCAAGTTCTGCTCTGTTCAGATCTACGCTAGAAGAGGGCTTTCATCTATTGTGGACGGCTTCCCTTTGTAACGCAAATCTGGTTTGGTTTTCGTTGCATCGTATAACAAGCAGGAACGATGCATGAATCCAAAGCTGCCCTCACTGGATCACACCCCGGTGACTTGGTCTTTATAAAACGGGCAAAGGAAGGATAAAAAGCTGATAATGAAATGCTTCACTGGCTTGATTATTGGTCATTTACAACGGTTATTATATTTGCTGGGAATCAACAAAGTTATTTTTCTTTTGACAAAAAGATGGATAGTGAGTGCACATAAATATGCAAGATGAATATATTTAACTTTACGGAATGCGCCATTATAGTCTTCGACCTTGAGAGACTTTGCTAGTTCCGGCGTACCATTCAATTTCTCCTCTCTGCTCATCAGTGTCGTGGTTTTGCCACTCTGATGCATAATTGAAGTTGGCCAAGGTGCTGTTTCTTTATTTGATGTAACAGTTTTTGTGTTTCCAGGTACCGCCGAGATATTTTGCCTTACTTGGCAGGGTTTGTACTTGCATGGGAAAACCAGTGACAGATTTTTGAAAACTTTGTTTCACTGGTCTTTGGCAAACTGGACTCATTGTATGGTCTATGGTGCTTCGGTTCAGGATTTTGAACTGTAAAAAGACAGTGGCTCGTGGACCACATGCAGTCAGCATTAATCTTTTAAAGTGTGCGTGCTTTTCTTTTTATTTAATTCATATTTCATTGGTTGTTTTTCATGGCAGTCTCTGGCCTGTGGAGGCGGCTTGTTTTCGCTGTGTGGCAAGTGGAACCAAAAGATGTAATAGTGCGGCCCTGTCAACCCACAAGGATCAGAAATCTGACCGAAACACCTCCTGCAATGAAAGCTGTGTCAATCCTGCCTTCACATTTTTCATACCAGGACTATTAACCAGACAAGGTCTGAAGGGGCCTAAACTGCAACTGAAAAGCAAGCAATCAAGTCATCCATTATGCATAAAATGTACTTCAAAACAGGGCAACCCCCCATCTGGTACCCTTGCTGTCTCCATTATAAACGGAGGACATAGCATTCTCCATTAAATTCACAAGCTGTGAAAGTCGGTTCAATGATCGGTTGGAGTGCAGTTTCAAAAGCATGTGGAGCGGTTAGCATGCGCCCGTAATCAGGAGGATTTTTGCTACACAAAGCATTTTTGCTTCACAAAGCAGTCCTCCACCAGGATGGTTTGTGATATTTTTTGAAATTCAACTAAATAATAATAATAACTCTTAATGATGAATAAAACCTCAGGTGATTAGCTTGCCCTTTGGAAGACTGGAATAAACATTGGGACGTTGGCTGAGAGAGGAGGGCTGATTATGGCCCTTTCACCTTTTAAGTATCCGTACAGCCCTAGTTCAGGCTGCGTTTGAAGCTTCCCGGAACTTCCCTTCTGCCTCATCGTGACCAGAAAATTGGATTTCTTGCAGCACTGACCCTCTCAGCCTTTGATATGAGATCTAGCCGATGCATATCTACGCTCCCGTGCGGGACATGACTCCTGACTTACAGTTGAACCTTTTGCGAGAGGCATGTGCTGAGTGCCATCATTCTGCCTCCCGTTGGCATGTGTTTCCTGCATGCCAGCAAATGCGATGGGGGGTGGGGGGGGTACACTCCTCACCCACAATCCGCGCCTGTCGTTAGTGCGATAACCCAGGTCTGCGTTTGCCAGGGGAGAGGGATTAATCATGCGGTGGTCGCAGCCCGCCACCGGGGCTCCTGTCAGGCGCGCTGGGCCAAGCATTCATCACCGCGGTCGCGATCAGTGTTCCATTAGGCGCAGGGCCGGACGGTGGCGCGTTTGCTCACGCGCCTCCGTCGCTAGCAGTTACCCGTTTCCTTCTCCAAACAGCGCATTTGTCTATGGCGTGCGGCAGACACGCTCATCCCGCTCTCTCTCTCTCTCTCTCTCTCTCTCTCCCTCTCTCTCTCTCTCTCTCTCTCTGGGTGTCCGTAAGGATCTCCCGATGGATTGGCTGTTCCTCTGTTTGATCTCAGAGTCGTGTGATCTCAGGCGTGCTATTGAAGATCGCCACACTGTTGCTGATTGGCCAAGATGCCAATTGTCTCAAGCTCTCCTTATGCCTTGCATGCCTCAAGCTTATTAGGAATAAGAATAGAGAGAATAAGAATAGAGAATGTGAAGTGTGTCTTATGCTGGTGCTTTCAGCAGAAAGCGCTTCAGTGTCCCCGTAGAGGCCTGAGCTGTCAGACTTGTCTTAGATGAGTGAAATATTTGCTTAACACTGTCCCATTGAATAAGTTAACGTAACCTAGCTGGCTACCTGACCATTCAGAGTAACCGTACATTTTATTATTGAATTAAAAATAACATTTACATTGAGATTCCATTTTTACCTCTTATCGTTGTCCGGATTTTCAGTAGCACCATTCTAGCAACTCTCTGCACGGTGCACCGGTTCCTCCTGGAAACAATGTTAAATCAGGTGCAGTCTGGCACTCAGGGGTTTTACATGCACTAAGTGTGGCTGCGTCTTGTCATTGTGCAGCACTATAAATATCCTGCAGGGAGAAAAGAAAAGGCCGCCACCACAGTGCAGAAGGGGGTAAAAACAGACATTCGCTGCCTCCGTGTTTGGCTTTAAATCTTTCATGCGTAGCTCTGAGATCTAGAGGAATTTCAAAGGTTACTTTTTTCGCAGAGCCTGGAGAACGCTCGGGGTTCCAGCAGGTGACTGGCCGTGGGATTTAAAAGCACGGTGCATTGAGTGAGTGGCATGTCTTTTTCCGCCCTCATCCCCCGGCCCCGTGCCCTTCCCCTGAAAGCCGCCGCCGCTGTACGAATGCATATTGCATGAGCACCACTCTTCAGAAGGCTCGACTCCAGCTGCAGACATGCTCTGAGCTAAGGTTGCCGCGTTGTAATTTGCCGCTGGCTTTCAGGCCTTTGTCTGACAGAGGGAATGGCCTCGTTGGGCTTATCGATCGGTCGCCACCGACGTGTTCCCGGGTCTTATGTATTGACATGTCACTGTTGGTTTCTGAATGGAACCTTTGGAATGCCTCTTGGATCAAGAGGGCCAGGAACATAAACAAGACTGTTTTGTTAACACAGCCACCGCGGCGGGGCGTAAGGATCTCTCCCTCTGTTGCCGATGTCTGCACCGTAAACCCTTTTGCGTTCACTCTGCTGGTGTACCGCGTGCACGACAGCTGCTGCTCTCCATCTGCTCGGGAAGGCTGCGCTGGTAGCACGATAACGCTTGAACGTTAGCGAGTTCTTTTAAAAGTGGCCCCTGTCGGAGAGGAAAGGGTTAACCCGGAGACGTGTTCTGGGGCCCGTCCGGCAGGAGTGGCAGGATCTTGATGAATCGCGGCGCTTCCATTTCGCCAGCGTCTCATTAGCTATGTTATTGATCCTGCTCGTTTGCATTGGGCCCCCCCCCTAAGTGAAGGAGAAATATCGCTTGCATGACAGACGGTGGAAACGTCTGAGTTGTCGCATATCCCTGAGCACCTCTATAGCGGAAGTTGGATCTCTGGCGTCGCGGGTTTTGGAGATGTGCCATTTCAATGCTACGGTGTGCTGTTGGGCGAACGGCAGGCACCGGGCGGCGCTTGCTTCTGCGTCGACCCCGTTTTGAGCGTGAGAAAACTGAGTGATGCTGGCCCTCTGCTGTCCAACACACCCAGCGCAATCAATGGCACAAAAGCATGCTTTGTGTTCCTGGGCTGTGGGAGAAGGACATTTATCCACCCACTCAATTTGATGCCCCCCACTAATTTGGTCCTGTAGAGAGGACGTGTCAGTCCGTGCCGTGCAGTAAAAAGCTGCTGACACCCCCACCCCCATCCTGCCCCCACTATTGCATATTTGCTGAGGGCCTCTGGGAAGCCTTCTGTGAAATGATCCAGGTTTTTCAACCCCTTCAGTCAGGCGAGCAAGCATGCTGTGTTGTCTGGTGTCTCCGTCGATGATATCAAATTCGTGAAAGATGTCTGGCAGGTAATAGGAGCCATTGAGGCCGCAAGATGTAAAGTAACTGTGACGAGGGGAGCTGAGAGAGTCTCCTTAATGCTGTTGGGGGACGTGGGCCATGCTTTGGCAAGATCGACATGCATGCAAGGTTACTAAAGATACCCCCCCCCCCTCGCCATTCCTGTCTCCTCTGTTTTCCCCTCATCAGAAATCTTCACACAAAGAGAGTGCTGTAGAGGTAACACACGGGTATGAGTTTTCTGTACGACTCCTAAGTGAGAGGAACAAACGATAGAGTAAACTAAAAACAGAATCTTAATGATCTTATGATCTCAGTACCTCTCTGCATATAAAGAGGACGTTATGGAGCGATGTTATGTTACCATAACAGGAAATGTATGCCTGCAGCTATTCAAATCTGAAGTACCGATCGACAATCCTGCATAGTAACTGCAAATGCACTTCAGAAAGCCAACAAAAGGCTTGACAGTAATGGTAATGTAAAGTGCCTTCTGTGACTTGTATCACGTTTGGTTTTTCGGTACGCCGCAGTACACCTTTAATTCCTAATAAACTCTGTTATAGATGGGCATGCAACTTGGTTAGTTGTTAGCTTTTAGCTTTGTGGTCATTAACAAGTGAGTAAGGATGTCCGCTGTCAGCAGAGCACACGGCTTTCCAGGATCAGCGCCCTGCATGCTTGCACGTTTCAAACAGAAGCGAGCAAGCTCTTTTGGGCCGTTGAAACAAACGAAGGGGCACTCCAATCCACCAGCATCGTTGCACTAATCTCCTAATTGATATGTCTCCTGATCCCCAACGCTCCGGCTGCACGCTCTGGTCGATTGGGAACCTCGATCAATGGTGTGACTGATGGTGGCAGAGCTGTGCAGGATTCTATATCTGCACATACAAAAAGGCTTGTTCTGCCCACCCCCACAAATGCCCCTGTCCACTTTACCTGGGTACATGTCTCCCCGCCCCCTCCCGTGCTCACACGCTCCTCAAATGCATATGTCATTCCCAACTGCACCCCCACCACTCTCAGATTCTACCCTGGATTAACATGTTTTTGGCATATAAAAGAGACAATAATTTGGACATCTTTGACATAAGGGTGTGATGTAAAGTAATTCCCCTTTTGTTTTTTCTCTGAAGCAGGTAAAGTGTGTGTGTGTGTATATATAACGAGACAAAAATGATGTCTGGCGGTTGGCAGATGTATGATTTTCCAACATAATCTACACTGTGGTGCACTCATTTCTGAGTTCAAGTACCTTATTTATTAACGCCATCATGACAGAGTGGGGCATCCTGCTGACTATAACAGCACTTTAGTTCCGCATTGACATCATTGTTGAGCGCTCGCCATCCTCCCCAAACTTCAATAAGGCCTTAATGGAGATTTCCTGTCAGTCTCATTCCGATTGTGAGGGGCTGTTCAGTTCTGGCGTTCTGTTGGGGGTTCGGTCACGACGGCGTCGCAAAGCTAGTTTGTCACGCTGCGGCGCAGATATGTGTGGGCTGCAAAGATGATTGTATCGGGAAATGTTTATGCATGGTGAGAGGCAGATCCATCTTAGCTTTTGAATGCGTTTGCTTGCTTTGGAGAAAATGCTAATAAGAAACATTACTCTTCAGCAAGCCTTTGGATGGTATACGTATTTTGATCCAAAAGGATCCACTTTGCATCAATAGATCAACATTTGTGAGAATTATTTTTTTTCCATAAGTGCCCTCAGCAGTTGGGACCAGTTGGCGACGTGGGAGATTATGTCCTTTATATTCCTCCTCAGCTCTGTGACTGCAGCCGGAGTGGGAGAGGTCAACCTGCGGTCATGATGCTGCTGCCTGGAGACCGCTCCGAGGGACAGCAGCAGTAACGGCATAAGCATCACTGGACCCTCCTCCTGTAGCCGTAAAGTGCTCCAGTGTTGCCATTGCACACATTGTAACTGCTTTGGGCTGCTGAAATTGGCTGTGAAAAGAGGTTCCTTTCCTCTGCGAAGTGAATATGCCTTCAGCAGCATAGAATAGTCTGCAATTCCTTCTATTGCCTTCTAGACCACGTGACTTATAGAGTCGCGTTTGGAATGGTGGCTCGTGTGTGCGTTTTGTATAAATTAACATACAATGCTAATTCTTTGACAGCCAATACACACCAAACGAGGGTGGCTTTTTAAAATAATGCATTATGCTTTACTGCTAGGCTGAATTCTCAGCAAAGTCTTAAATTCCTTTGTTATTATTTGTTTTCTGAGGCACTAATCAAATTTGCAGAAGCTCATGAGTCCTGCTTGGGGAAACCTGTGAGGCATGTCAGCCAGTGTGTTTTTGCAGAGGAGAGGACCGTGTGCATGTGCCAAACCCTCGCCACCGGGGAGACTTATTTGTTTTAAAGCCTGTTGGGGTGAGGTCGAGTGGGTACAAAGTGTGTGGGTGGTTACTGCAAAATGGGTTAAAGGTTGAGACACGCACGCACGCATGCACACACAAACATGTGACTCACAGTGTGTCTAGGGTGAAACTACAGGTCCCACCAATGCCGATACGAGTATTTTAAAGATTTTTATTCTATAAATCAGTCTGTGTTCGTTGGTATTTTTCTCCTGTAATTTCACTGCCCTTGTTACAACCTCTTCATATTCTAAGAAATTGTTACTAAACCAGCGATGATGACCACTCCGTTTGGTCTTCTTCATCATTGTGCTAGGCAGGGTGTGTAGCCATACAACCGAATGTGGTCTTGTGGGAGTGTTTTATTATTACATTTTTTTTAGCATTGCCCACCCCATTTCCCAATTTCCACTCCTTCTCAGATCCCTCCGCCTGGCTCGTGTCGAGCGGCTCCGTTGCCCCCCAACCCCCCCCCCCACCGCTGGGACACGTGGCTTTTTGATCTATGGCCGAGAAGGAGGCTTTTCGATCGCGGGTATGCTAATCCCCTCTATAGGTGGGCGGTCACACAGCAGGGATGAATTACACGTCTTGGAAGTGTTGAAAGGTGTTGTAGAGTGAGAGGGAGGGGGGTACCTCTGATTAAAACTGTCGGGCTCTAGGCTTCCAGGTACTATCGTCACCTTTCCCCTTTTCCCGAAAACAGTGATTAACTGCAAGTGAGAGAGACATGACCCCCTACGCCTTACCGCTCCCTACCCCTTTATACCCCCAGCATCTGACTAGCATGGGGGGTTTAAAGGGTGCCACTGCTGATGAATGTCTCTCTGCCCATGAGGCATCTTTTCGCTTCACTGCAGAGTGAGTGGTGGCTCTTTGGGTAGCGTAGTTATTTAACCTTTTGCATGGACGGAAAATGATTAAATTACTCGATTTCACATTTTGATTCAGATCTTCAGTCATTTTTCCTCCATTTTCACTGTGGAGGGATTTTTTTGACACAAGACACCGTGATATGTTACAAATTCTAACAGCTCACTGAAATTAACTGGAAACTGGAGTTAAAAATTGCATAAAGGAGATACGGTCAGCTGACCCATTAATTTGAATGTTTCTGACTCACTTTGGATTAAGTTTGGTTTGTTATGGTAATTTAACTGCAGAATATTGGCTTGTGGAGAACACTGGCCCTTTTGAGGAATTTATCGTTGCAAACTCATTTTCATAAATGTTCCAGCGTTTGTTTTATGGCAACTACACCATTTAGAGGTATTGTAAATTCTTAATGCCGAGCAAACCATATGTTACCAAGAATATATTTATGTTTATATATTTTAAATAAGTCTTCTAGACAGGCTCCCCCTGACGCTAAATTGGATAACCGGTTTCCGAAAATGTATGGATATGCAAAATATAAGGCAGAAGAATAATATTCTAAGCATATTTTATGTCAATATAGTAGATGATATAGACAGACATGATAGATTTAAATTCAAAAGCAACAAATTTGAATTTCAATGAAATGTTGATATTTGTTGCAACGTGTTGCTGTTTCCTCTGACTGTTAAACTACTTCTTGGCTTTTACACCACTTTGTCAGTCATTCATTTCTCTGTGCTTCTGTGATACGACTCTAGCAATTTTCATCTCTTTAATGAAAAAGTTTTCTCGTCAGCTACTGAATTTTAGAGGTCTGAAGAGGCCCGTCATCTCTGTGACGGATAAATTGCCCTCTCCTGTCAAAGGAGCAATTCCGTCCGGCGCTCAAAAGCTGCTTGCCGATGTTTCTGTGTGCGTTTGGTGCCACTCCCCGATTGTTCGGGAAAACCAAAAATTAGTGCGTAATTTCTAAAAAACTGACTCCCTATTATTTTTATGATAAAGTACAGCTCATGTTTTATTCAGAGAGCAGGAATTAGCATGGCAAAATGTAGCTGCGGGTACAGCCAGGCGGACCAGTCTATTATGATCTCTTTCCATTGAAAACACTGGATGCTCATGTTTTGCCCACTCAGTATACTACCATTAATATGTTTTCACTTGTCTACAGGGAACAAACATAAATAGGATGACGTTTTAGAGTATCATAATTATTTAGTATATTAAGTAGCGGCTAATGCTGTTACCAAAAACGGGTGCTGTAACTAACATGTAGGTCATTTTACCTGTTTATTCAGCATGAGATTTACTGAAGCAGTTCTGATTAGGGACCTTTCTCAAAGCAGTGCTGAATTTGAACCTGGTTACAAGTCTGGCATTGACCACAACGGATTAAATGGATTGAGTAATACTGGGTGAAAAACATCAATCATATTGAGCAAATTTGATTTGTTACAGCACATATTTGCAATTTAATTGTCGCAAAGCGCCCAACAGATTGCATAAAAGCCAGTTGAGTGGGGATTGTTCCCGGACTGCTGTCTTGAAAACGGCGTGATGGTAGAAACATTGTATATATTAGATAAGAAAGCTGCTCAATAATAAGCTGAGTTGATTGCTCAGGGGTAGCCAACAGTGCATTACAGGTGCAGTCTTGATTCTTGCTGTTTGGAGATTAACCTTTCGTTATTGCCACAGTTAATCTCCCCCTTGGCAGGTAAAAAAGGTTAAAGAAACTCCCCTTAACAGCTCTACTGACTTAAGTAGGAACCAAGTGTGTCATGCCTTGGTTGAGGGCATGTCAAATTTTCATTTCAGTTTTCCCAAAAGGTAACAATAAAAAAGATAGATTGTTTTGCCTCCTCGAAGCATAATTCTTGTCTGGCAATATGCAAGTTCCCCCCTGGTTACACTGACAAGTAGAGCTATGTGTTATCTGTATAGCATTAGAAAGAATAACACCTAGTAGTGACATGCACAGGCTGATGAGTAAGGGACCCAAGGCTGAACCCTGTGGGACACCGTGCCTAACTTTGTTTAAGTCTGACAAGTCATCATTTGTTTGCACAGCGGATCTGTCGGTCAGGCAGATGTGAAGCAGTTTCCAGGGAAGCTTCCTTTAGCTTTACAACCCCTCTCACTGAAATCTCATTGAAATGGATCCTAACAAGAAAGTGATCAAAGTGAATGGAAGCCATTTTCCCTGCGGAGTTTAACTCGACAATTAGAAAAAAAAAAAGACTGGAGCCTGCTGCTGATCGGCCGAGGAAATCTGTGAAATTAAAATCAATCTGTCTGATGTCCTGCTCCACTGACGTCCCGCCAAAGACTTTGCTGGTGGAATTAGTGTAATTTATGGCACTGTCGCTTAGGGAGAAAAGTACTGTGGCAGATGGTAACGTAAGCTGTATTGATTAACATCTCGCAAAAGTCTACTCCTTGCTCTTCGTGAATGAGCTTGCATAGTTCCTGTTGGGGCTGTGTGTGTGTGTGTGTGTGTGTGTGTGTGTGTGTGTGTGTGTGCAAGCCACATGATAGACAGTTTATATTTGCTTTTAGTATTAACTATTAATTTAACATTCATTTAACAAAATGCATTTTAGCTGCGATTACGTCATTCCTGTAAAATAAAATGTTATGGGGTATCCATGGCAGTTTTTGCAATTAAAAGTATCTCAACTGCCATGCATCCAGAATCATGTTCCATTATTGGATATTCTGTCAATTTTCGATAATGACAATTCTAAAGATGTAATCGCCATTGTCATGATTGCGGTGACACATTTGTTTGCATATATCTGATCACTCAGGTAAGGTATCTGGTACGTCTGGAGCAATCCTGTGTGTGATTAATGGTTCTCTGGTTGATAAATGGCACTGGGAGTTGTGTTACACGGCTGCAGGCTGCTTGTTATTCTGAGAGGTGTCCTATAGGCTCGAAGGCGGAGTAGAATTTAAGTTGATGTCCCCCGTTCTCTGCTGGGTGAAACTCAAGTACCAAAACACACTGGCAAAGCCCAGCCCGCCAGCAAAAGAAGACACAGTTCAATACTGGCTTGCCTGCACTGTAGGGCTAAGGATTTAGGGCTTTATTATAGGGGTTTCCATTGCTGTCCTTCCCAGGATTGCAGTTCACGTTTAGCTTTACACACATACTAGTTAAGAGTAACCATAAAGGTGTATATGGTATTTATTTGTTATATGCTCTTTAAAAAAACTGTAAGAAATCATAAATAAAAGAGAGGTATGAACAGGGCACTGTTGTGGTAGGGGGCACCAGGGTTGAGGTGAAGCCCTATTTTGGGTGCATGAAACAGAATTTCCACCATATATTCATGCCTTCAATGAAAGACATTGATTGACACGACGTGTGTGCCTTCACGTTTTCAGAAAACCCCTTTCCATTGATCCTTTCATTCATCGCTTGCCTTCCGTTTGACTAAATCTGATCGGAGAATTTCCTCCGGCGGGACAGTGAGCGCCCACTGCAGGAAACGGGTGAGGTGGTGGAAAGGTTGGCATGGGCTGTCAGGAGCAGGTGAGCGAGTGTCTCGGCCCAACCATGTGCAGCATTTCCCTGGCATTCCAGAGGAGAAAAGGTGGGACAGAGTCCTACCTCTCTGAGTAAATAAGATCCCCACATCGGGGACCGACCTATGGCTGGCCGATTGCTCAGAGGCAGTGGTGCATGTTCTTCATTGACTACCAAATTTCTCTGTGGCAGCAGCTACTGCATGGTGTTTCGGCTATCAGGGGGTGCATCTGTATTTGTGTGTGCGTGTGCGTGTGTGTGCGTGTGCGTGTTTGTGTCGCTGGTGCAGTCAGCCAAAGCTGTGTTGATGTTACGCTTGTTCTGCATGTACAGCAGGCCTGGCAGTGTGATGTCACCACTGTGTTTGCCTCCACGCCATGAGCCAGACGCCTGAGGCGTCACTAGATACCCCATCTGGAGAAAACCATCCTGCTTTTTAAGATAGAGAACAAGGAACAAGCCATATTGCTTTCTCTCCCGGTGGTCCACGCCGTTTTTTTCTGTGGAAGATTGTTTTCCCCTGGAGTTTTCCCCTGGGCTTACGTGTAATGGGCACATTTTAATTTTTAAACGAAGGGGAGAAAAGCCACACCCATTTGCGATTTATTCAGTCCGTATGCAGGTTGGCGTTTCGGCCCTGCCAGGGTCTTCATTGTTATGATTAGTCTGATGAGCAGTGTAATCGCTGTGATGAAGAACCGCTGTGAGGTCGAAACGTTGACCTGTGCGTAGAGTGAATAAATAGCAGAACTGATTGAAGTAAGCATGCAAGTCTTTCTATTCTGCGCTGACACTTTATTACAGACCTCATCAACCTCACACAAAACGTTCTGGAGAGCGTGTGCTGTTTTTTTTTTTTTTTAATGCATTTTTTAATGAATTTGGAATTGGCCATTATTTTTCTTATTTTCTTCCCCCCAGTTTTGAATCGGCAGTTGTGCTAATGCATTCCGGCTCGTTTCTACGACTCCCACCAACAGCAAGTGTGGGGAAGGCGAGTAAGCATGACTAGTCCACTCCTATCCTCGTTGCCTTCAAGTTGAGTCTTTTTTCTGGCTACACAGCTAGCACCAGAGGTTACGAGTTAATCACGGTGGCACTTCCGGCCTGCAGGTGCTCGGGAAGGAAGTTAGTGACAAGTTTAACCCAGCCCACCCTGGGTGGCGCTCTGCCAATTTCGTGCGGCTGCTGTGCTCTCCCAGTCATAATTGGCTAATGACTGGATTAGAGCTGGATTAGAACTGACAAACTCCCGCTCACAGGGCTCAGTGCTTGGTTGAGTGCCTGTGCACACATACAACACGACATGCTTTTTTCATCCCTCTCTCTCTGTCGCGCTCTCTCTCTCTCTCTCTCTCTCTCTCTAGAAAGTTTTCCCGTGAGTTATAAAGCAGAAAAATATATTTTGCTGCTGGTTGGTTAGACATCTCCCCGTCCTCTTCAGCTCGCCTCTGCTCGTGTTAAATTTACCAGATCATCTCACTGTGAACGGAATCCAATTTAAGAGCGCTTTGGGTGCATGGCTGTACATTATTGCTCTAAATGGGACACGACCCTCCTAGGCGTAGACTCACCTATCCATCTCGCTGGCTACGAACAGCGTCGATGAGTTTGGGCGCTGGAGGATCCGGGAGGCTTGGGGTCTAATTTGGTTTTGATGAGTTTTTTTCCTTTCCCCGCCTAACTTTACATTACACGGAACACAGGATCGGTATGCATGTTGGAACATCCAACGCCGACGTTCCCCAACAGCCACTCCGGAGCGATTGGGTGTGTCGTCAGTGATGCGTTCATCACCGGGACGAGTTGCTTTTTTCTGCTTCGGATTCCGACGCAATGCTGACGATGAAAAGCGCTCATCTTCTCCAGCGAAATTCTGTTAGCTGCTGAAGGGCAGCTGGAATTCATAAGGTGGCTTGTGGGTGTTGGAGTTTTTTTCAACGGATGGGTGGGTGGGGGGGTCCTGCTGTCTCGAAACTGATATCGGTCAATTAATCTGATCTGTGGTCGTCTTTGTATCGAATAGCGCTGTTTACTAGCACACTGTTTTTATCCTCAGATAGATGAATTTAGCTTTTGGACCTTGCCAAGTGGCAATTAAAAAATGTACCTGGTTGCATCTCAGCTCTGTTCCCCATCAAAGCAACTTGACGTATATTAAGCGGCTTACCAAACTATAGATGGCATTTTAGAAAATAATTAAGTGGTGATAGCAGTAATGATGTAGATCCTTAAGTTCCAGAGAAGTAGACGATGACTCTTGCGCTAAGGTTGAATTGCTGCATGGGAGTGCTTTTTGGGTCAGACGTTTAGCGTGAATTAATGATGTGTATGATTAAGCTGTATTTGCTAATTATGCTCTTCAGCGCCTCTAAAACCCTGAAGTCTCTGGGGACTAGCAGGTTCTCGATCTCTATCTGCCCCTGAGCTCCAGCATCAGCCACACTCATAGGAAATACGCACCTTAATTTGCTTAATGCGGGCAAACATACACACACACACACACGCGCACACACGCACACACACACACACACACACACACAATCCTCATAACATGTGCACACATGCACACACAGGCCCACATGCACACACAGACACACATGCACACACACACACACACACACACACACACATACAATCTTCATAACGTGTACACACATGCACGCACAATTTGTCAGTGGTGGCGATTGCTTAAATCCTTCACTGTCCCATCGAAGTAGGGACTGTTGTCATGTAAACATTGTTTTGTAAGAGTTACCTAATGCCGGTCCCAGGGAACAGGAGACGGATACCTACCTGGGCTGTTGCGCCGGTGTCTTCTCTGGAGCCGTTTTCCCTTAATTCAGCTAGTCCTCTGCGTCACTGTAAAATCCCAGGGTTCCGCACTGCAATTAGGAAGGAGACTAATCAGCAGAGTTACTCGCTGGCACAAAAGCAGAGAGAATAAATTAGGCAAGGAAGAAAAAAGGCTATGAGAGGATTTCTTTCACCAGGCGCTAAGTGCTATTATCTAGTCAATTTAAACATTCGGGACTGATGGTCGGTGATAAATCAATTAAACGAAGCAGCGGTCCTTAAAACGCATCCGACCGGCTGATTTAAAAAAAACAACAACTAAAAAACAAAAAACAGAAACCTTTGTAGTTGCTGAATAAACATCGCCACTGAGTGTGTGCCGTATGCCCTCTGCATGTTCGTCACTGGTGCAATTCATCTTACATTGAGCGCGGTTTTCCTTGTTTCCAAGAATACCATGCCCAATCAGCTGAATTTCAAACGAAGAGAATGAGCAGATGAAAGGCATTTTAAACAGTGTTTAGTTTTTTCTGTCATGCTTATGTTAGCTCCCTCGGTAAGAATGCTAACTTTAAACTGCTACGGTTGGTAGTCACGTTGGCCCGGCTCAGCTGCTTGCACAAATGCACAACAGAGGCCGGCGTTTAATGCGTCCAATTCCTCCAATCACAGGTAGCAAAGAAGTGATTGGACAGAGAGTTTATGCCAGATTAGTTTAATAGGGTGCAGGTGCTTTTATTGCCTGGTTCGGCTTTTCGGATTCGCTTTGAGAAGCCGTGAGCGCCGTAAGATGGCATGCGTTCCCCCTGCTAATGGTTCCCACAGGTGTGCACCTCCTCCTTCAGGATCACGGTTCACAGGATCTCGTTTTTTGTATTCGGCCCTTGTGTTGCGCCTCAGAGCCACCTGGTCTGCTAACTGCTAGAGGCCTCTCCATAGGTGCTAAGTCGACTGGGGTGGTGTAAAGAATGAAAGGTTGCACGTGTTGGAGCTGTCAGCCTCCCCTCGTGCATTTCGGGAAACGAGTGAGGTTTGGACTCGGTAGTTTACGGCTCCAATCCAGCGTGCTTCTGGCAGAGGGCGGGTTCTGGATGGGAACCGATCGGCAGAGAGCGGAGACTTATTGGCCCAGTTTGCTCAGGCGTCCCGTGCTGTCAGAGCTGCTAGCTTTATGCAGGAGCAGAGGAACTTGGGTAATTGAATTCCGATGCCCTGTTTAAATGTGTGTGTGTGTGTCTCTCTCTCTCTCTCTGTCTCTCTGGCTATCAGTGTCACATTAATGTTCCTTCTCCTGAAGTCTGACCCAAGTAGTTCCCAGACGCTCACTTTCGATGCTCAATCTGCAATAGCGTCGTTCCCTGGGACCCTTGATACTTTGGTGATAGTCACAGCCTTTAGTGAGACAAACAGGAAAATAACATTTTTTTTAAATGGGGCCTGCTTAAGTGGCCAGCGAGTTGAGAGGTCCGGACAAAGGCTCTTGTGAACATCTGGATCCTGGTGATAGTCACGCTCACTTGCCCCAGGCAGCAAAGCGATCGAGCGCGGGTGTCGTGTCATCGGGATTCTCCGCACGTAGTTCCCTCACATGGCAACGTGTGGCATTAAGAGGCAGGGGAGAGATAAATCAATGGTGCATGTTAGCAGACTGATTGCGGTCAATACCACGTCGAGAGGTTCGGGAGAGGACTTTGTGTTTAATGTCTTCAGCTCCTCGGTCCCAGCAGACTGCATGAGCTGCTTCCATTAGCCCGGTAAACAGAACGGGAAGACTTCTGTGGCATTTCTTGTTTTTTTTTAAACCGATAGAAACGCTGGAAGAAAACCAGGCAACGGTGTTTGCCCCTCCCCCGTTCCCGAGTGTTGCTAGCAATATTGATTGTGCTGTTGGAGGAAATATTTCTTTGGTATGAAAACTCTTGTTGTGAGTTTTCTGTTGTCCATGCATTGACCTTTGTGATCACTGACACTGTTTGTATGCTATTGAGACCAGAACGGCCGCAGCAAGTCGGTCTGCAGGACTTGGATTTAATTAGGCGTAGAGGGTTTCTTTTGTGGCCCTGGCCTTGTAAAGGGGCAGTGGCCACTGAGCCTAGCCACTGATCAATACAAATTACGCCCTGCCTCGAAAACCTGTGATGCACGACATCAAAGCTTTTGTGCCACAATCTTCTCGACCAGTGGTTTTTCGATCTCGAGGAGACAAAGACGCTTTGAAAACATGAACCGTTCTCGCGCACAAGTCGGTCGTACGGCGGATGACGTGTTTCAGCTCACCTTCTTTGGGACCCGGTGGTCCTGGTGTTCAACTGTGGACGCATGTACCGCGCATTGATTTCCCTGTACAACTGTGTCACGGTTATTGACCGTTTCATGCATTGTTTAGGCTGTAATTTGAGATCTCGCCAGAGCCTGGTGGCTGTACTGCAGAGAGAAATGAGCAACCGCGCGTAGTCATATAATCAGAGCACGGTAGTCTTGTGGTGACCACGACAGCAACACTGGTGACATTCAACCTGCTTTGTTGTGGAATTTGTGGTCCCCAAAGCTGACTGAGATTAGTGGGATCAGGTCAGGTATGTTTATTAGATGTAGTCTGCCCCGCTCCATTAATGACCCCGCTGGGACCAAGTTATCGTGTTTGGCCATTCGTTAATTTGGGCACCCAATGGATCGCGCTGCACCGCTAACATTACAGGTCATTGTTTTGCCTTCAGAGGCGCAACGAATGGGTCGGTTCGGCTGTGAATGGATGAGCGGAGTCCAGGCAATGGAGCCCCCTAAGCGCGGCCCATTACTCAGAGCGGCCGTTAGAAGCACCCCCCCCCCCCCACACACACACACACGCACTTACCCACACGCCACTATTGCCCGCGGCCACAATTGAATTAGCACAGAGGTTTTAATGATCATGGACCTGCGGAGCAAGTACAGCCGTAAATGCTTAATTGAGAAAAATGGAATGAAAAGGGAGGATTCATTTGTGGAACCGTGCCCACGGTTTCTCGTTTTTGCCAGACCCGCTTTCCAACCCCCCCACCTCGTCTACCAGCTCTGGTGAAAATTACATTATGTGACACGTGTGGATAAATCATGGTGACAAATTCCCATTGCCTTTAATTGTATTTTGTTGAAAGTGAAATCATCAGCAGAAAAGGTGGAAGGGGAGGGGGCTACGAAGGCGGTGGGTAGGACATTCCTGAAGATACACGTGTGATGCCTCCTGAGTAGCCGATATAACTATGGGGGGGGAGAAAATCACGAAAACTAATAAATAAATAAAAAGATACACGTGTGACAATGACAGGGGCTTGTGTAACAAACGGGAGACATATGGCCTTGCTCTCCGGTAACAGATGTGCTGTTTTGGAAACGGTGACCTCATTAACAGTGTCATTATGAGGTGGTTACCCCACCTTAATGACATGCAGAGGAGCACCAGGTATAATGTGGATCCGTAAGAGTGGTTATTTACTGAAATGCTCATTTCTGAGATGAAGGCGAAGCCCCATTGAAGGGATGTAGTGTTGCTGTATTCGCTTGTTGTTTCTTATCTGTTAGTCTTCCTGTATATATTACAATATGGTAATCCTGAAGTGAATTTTGTTATCAAAGTAGGCATGCAAATTGGAGGCAAGCTATCTGAATGGGTCATTATGAGACAAATTAGATCTTTTTTCCTTTTGGAACATAAATTGTAATTGTAATGACTGCATTTTTTTTTTTTTTGTGGAAAAAAATGCAATTTTTATGTCAGGCAACCTTTTCTTAATGAATACGTGTAATGTTTTTAAAAAAATGTAATTTCCCTTTCAGACCCAGTTGTTTTGCTTCATTATTTTAGATCCATTTGAATTTATACCTGAAGTGCAGCAATTATCATTTTTATACCCCTTTAAGATAGCCGTGATGCTACTTAGTGAGAAATATCGAATGGGCTTTGTTGAAAACATGCTTGAGTTAATGTGGCCGTGGCCTCCACACTTCAGAGCCAGTATATCCTCATCAGTCTTGCGCTGTGAAAACAGCGCTCTGATTATGTGTCAGTGAAGTGGAGATTTATAAGGGATTCATTTATTTATGTTGTGAGTTTTTTTCCCCGTCTGAATTAATGGCACCGTTGTTTCAAATCAGCCAACGTCTCTCTCTCCCTTTTTGGCCCTGGATCCCGGCTTGATTTAGTTCTGTGTCAAGTCAAGCCCCTTTCCCCCCCTCGCCTGTCCTACACAAGGCTGTGACAAGAAATTAACTCAGACAATTAAGTTGCCACTGTCATAGGATTAGTTATAATTTGTAGCGAGTCCTCACTAAATCTTCATCTGGCATCTTTGCTCGGAAAACCCCCTTGGCAGTCAGTCTAATTTATTTCCTGTTATAAGGATTTTTTTTTTTTTTTTTTTTTTTTTGACGCCGTGTGCTGTTTTATCAATCGCCATATTTATCTGCAAATAATGGAAGCGGGGCCCCTTCATGTCACTTACGGGTGGCTTTTCCTGAACCTGCATTCTGGAGCTTCTCCAGTGCCTACGCTTTGGAATTTCACACCCTGTCCCCAAGACCAGGTTTCACCATTCAAGAAAGGTATCAACTGGTTTCCTCTTTCCCCCGCAGTACTTTTCCACAGCCCCTACCTTCAAAGAGAACTTTAGACTTATGGCTGAGAAACCTTGATTTTAATTAAGCTGACAGCTTGACCTGGATTTGATAAGGGCCATCATAGTGCAAAAAAAAAAGAAAAGTGAAATGCGCCTTAGTGTATACTCCTTAGTGAGTCACGCTATGAAGACACTTTGTGTGGGGCTGTTGTATGGACAGTCTGATTTCAGTCAGACCAACGTCTCCGCCCATGCTCCCTAACCCGTTTAGGGTTCGACCACAACGAGGAAGAAAATAACTGATCTCCGTTTCCCGTCCGATTTCGGACGGAATGCAGTGGGGGGGAGTCGACTGGCCAGAGGTTGTGGGATGCTTCTGTGTGACATTTCCCCCTTGGCTCACTACACTGTCGCGGCCATGCTGGCCCGCTTCTTGCCGTTGGCCCGGCGAGAGTTTGTTTTAAAGCCGAAGGGATTCACCCTAAACGGCGGGATGGTGTGTGATCGATACTCGAGCTCATCTTTCCTGCCCCACCTTCATCTGTCCCACCTCACCTCCAGCTGCGTGGGTGCTAGGACCAAAATTACCCGTCCCGGAATCTCATACTTCAAAGGCTCTCTGCCATCAAGACAAATTGGACCCTGTGTTAAAATGCGGGAGAAGTGGTACACCCTGGGAAGATGACCGCCATCCATTAGAGATCTCATCTCTGATTATGGCTCCTTGTCACCCATTGAAAAGAGAGAATCGATGTGCTGCTGCATTCATTACTCGGCCTCCACACTGAACTTGCGATGGGCGGCGGCGGCACGCAGGTGACTTCTCCTTTCCCAGTGTATTGAGCACTGCATGTAAGCGGGGTGCGTGGATTTCTGTAGAACCTCTCGGCTTAGTTTCCGTGGTTTGTGGAGCAGGCTTCACAGCTCATGCGGGCGGGGAAGGAAAGACAAGCTCTACAAAGCAGGAGGGCGAGCGGGCAGGCTGGTTATCAACCGAGCTGCCAGTTTGGACGAAGAAAAGACTGTCAAATCTGGAAAGGGGCAGGCAACCCTGTAGTGTGCTTATTTGTCTGATGGACTCCTACAGCTGTTTGTGTACGCGCTGTTAGGAGTGTACCAGGGCTCAATAACACTGCCAGACCAAGAGGAATCTTAATGGCTTTGCTGTGCCTATGCTTCAATGCTTTTTCACGGCTGCTGGAAAGTGCAAGAAATGTGTCTGCTGTTTGAGCTCACATCCTCTGTCAGGTCGCTATAATTGTTGTTAAGTCCTTAGCAGACACTCTTGTCCACAGCAACTCGCAATTTTCAGCGTTTTTGTTCTATTCATACAGCTGGATGTTTCCTGAAGCATTTTTTTATTTTATTTTGGTGAAGTACTGATAACTGAGAGTGGACAGCAGCAGAGGGCCGCCTCGTATTGGAACTGGCAATCTTCCGGTTAAAAGTCCTTCAACCGTTTCTCCTCACTGTGGCACACTACTAAAACCTGACTGGGCCAGGTGAACAGTCCTCGTTCACCGAGTGTCACAGCGCATCATAGTGTGGAGGCTGGCCCATTTACAGCTGTAATCCTGGCTGCCTTTCCTTCATACCTGCTTGCACTCTGCTGGAGGCAGCTCGGAACAAGCTGATGAAATCAGTTCTCCCCCCCGCGCCCCCTTTCTGTCCCCTGTATCCCCCATGATTCAGAGTTCTCGGGAGTGCGGCCCCCGCTGTGAACCGTGCCCCGTCACCGTGGGACCTCTTGGCTGGCCGGCGTTCCCCCTCACCACCTAAAGGGCACGCTCCCTTCTGCATCGATTGCACTCCTCTGCTCAAGCCGACATCAAGCAGGGCGCCTGAAATGTGCAGCCAGAGGACAATGTGAACGGCATAGCAATCCCAAAACTATCCCTTGCCCCGCGCATAGAGCAAGAGTCAAAAGTTTTACCCTTTAAACTCTCTCTGTGCGGTGGAGCACGGTTAAGCCCTTGGCTTCAAAGCCGCCCTTGGTGGATGGGTTGTTTAGCGTTGAGACACTTTGAATGGGGCGCTAACGTGAAGCTATTGCCAGGCGGCCCCAGGGTTTTTGTTTGAGAGACCCGCACTTACGGCGCCCCAGGTTTCCTCTTGAGACCAGCGGGTGGGCATTGAATGGGGCTGTGCGAGAAGTGGGCAATTTAGAAGTCACCTAATGCAGTAGAGGCACTCTCTCCGTATGTCGGGTGTACCTTAACTCTCCAAATGAGCCACATTCATTCCACAACTGCTCTTTCCTCTCTCTGATAATGTCTGCGCTGATCGTTTTTAACCCACCACTCGTCCTGGCCAATTCCAGCCAGTCTCCCATCTCACCAAGTCAGTGCGTGTGCATGTGAGGGGAGTGTGTGTGCGTGTGCATGTGAGGGGAGTGTGTGTGTCTGTGTGTGTGTGCGTGTGCATGTGAGGGGAGTGTATGTGCATGTGTCTGTGTGTGTGTGTGTGTGCATGTGCATGTGAGGGGAATGTGTGTTTCTGTGTGTGTGCTAAAGTATGGTAGTGCACACAGGAGTGTGTGTGTGGAGACCCTCCTGATGAAGCTCGCTGTGTGTCTGTGTCTGTGTGTGTGTGTGTGTGTATGTGTGTGTGTGTGTGTGTGTGTGTGTGTGTGGAGACCCTCCTGATGATGCTCGCTGTGTGTGTGTGTGTGTGTGTGGAGACCCTCCTGATGTATCTCGCTGTGTGTGTGTGTGTGTGTGTGTGTGTGTGTGTGTGTATAGAGAC
>JAOYSI010037621.1:18723-57824 GCA_025775065.1 Hiodon alosoides
ATAGATAGATAGATAGATAGATAGATAGATAGATAGATAGATAGATAGATAGATATATTGCCCAGTGCTTTATTCTCCACATATGTTAACATTTCAGGTATTTACTCAGGTAAATTGAGTAAAGTAAATGTAACTCTTCCCAATACACCACAGGTTCTAGGATCAGCACCTCTCATCTTATTACAGAAGGGGAAAACTCAACACATCAGTGAGCAAATATAAAAAATGCTCTATGCTTTGTTGCACGGAAATCATACATCACTTTTAATTACTTACCTTGCCGGAACTTGAACATTAATTAGCTGAACAAATAGCTGAACAAAAAAAAAGCTAAATATCTAAACCCTAAGTAAGGCATGTTGAATTGAGGTCCTGAGAACCACATGTGTCTCATTTCAAAGGCTAAATCTCCCTGTAAGCATCTACAGGCACTCCAGTGCATTTTGGCCCATCTGATTGCGATAAAATTCAGGGCTGTTCTAATTAAGTGTGGCGGAAACAGAGAAGACAGAGGAATCGGTGGGGGAGTGAGGGCCAGCGGCATCGTCTCTTTGTGGCGGAGATGGGAAGGTCCCCTCCTCCTTTCTCTCAACACTGTGTGCTTACCTCTGGGGCAACCTCATGCCCCCTTCCCACCCCAACATCTTCAGTGTGCATGCTTTGGCAGACCCCCGCCCCAGCGAGTCCGCTGACTGAACTGATTTCCGCCAGGAGGCGGGGGGGGGGGGGGCCCCGGGAGGACGGGCGGGCTGGGCGGGAGTACGGCACTGGCACAGTGGGTGGAAGGACCCACAAAAGGAGGTTAAAAATAAACACAGACACTCGACCGTGGCCGTGGCTCTAGCTGCCACAATGCGCATGCCGCTCCAGAAGTCTTGCCTTCAGATGGTTTGTGCCGGCAGGAAGCGATAGCACCAGCTCCGGTTCTGGTGCGTGAACAGATTAAGCCTGGCAGTTAGAGCGCCGACCTTGAGCCTTAGCTATTCAGTGAGTCGGAGCTCATGGCCACCCTGCTGGCAATAATGGGCTTATATGCAGCTCTCTTAATGGTTTCTTATATTTGAGTGCTGGCATTAAACAGCTCAAATATCACACAGATGTAGACTACTTTTTCTGGCCAATGGAGCAAATATGACATTAATAGCGGAAAATGTCCTCATTTACATGTATGCTACAACAGGAATGCCAATGAGCCATAGATTCTCTCTTGTTTTTTTTTTAGTAATACAAGCCTTACTCCAATTCCTGGACTGCAAAGGGAGAGAAACTCTCCTTCTTTCACTCACTGAATCACTCACTCACTCACTCACTCTCCTCAGTTCGTTTTATCAGAAGACGACGCCTTGCGATTACGTCGATGGGAAGCCTGAACGCGAGGGCGGAACCTACCGCACGTTCGGTTCGGTGCGTTCTTCCCGGGAGCCTGAGGCTGCTGGTGCAATGATGGATTCCTTTCATTCTACATGCAGTGACTCAACTAGTCCACATCGGTGATTTCTTAAACCCCATCCATCTGCCTAGCCTCCCTCCAGCAACAGCAAACAACAAGGGTCCCTATGAAATCCCTTCCGTCTTTCTGTCGTCTTGTCTTTTCGGAACGGGCGACGGTTTCTTAACCATGACGAGCGAGTGTAGGCACTGGTGAGCGCGCCCGTGCCGAGGTTTTTGGAGAACTCGGTGTGGGTGTGACCCACACAGAGCTGAACCTCTGGGGTAAGAGATGGGAGCAGCCAATGCATCTGGTGTGGGTGAGCTCGGGCTGCGAAACGAATTGTGGCGCCTGAAGATTAATGATCTCGGGCCACGCATTTCATCATCTCGGTCAGAAACAAACCGCTCCCACGTGTCAGCGAGGCGCTGGAATCTCAAGGTCACCTGCCAACGGAGAAGCTTCACTGGAGACTGGGCTGATGGGGGAGAGGGAAGGGCAGAGCAAGGACACCTTTTCATTCACAGTAGTGTGCGCAAACAAACGCAGGCCAGCCCAGATACACCTCACACCTCAACATGGCAAGCCTCTCCCCGTTTCATCAAAACTAACCCTGAAGCTCTCAGGGCTAGCTTAAATGGGACCTGCGTGCCTGCGAATTCATTCATCACAATTTCATTATGCCTGCATTGTTCCAAAGGGTAATTCTTGCGTTGATCAGTTTCGTTACGCTGTTGAAGAAGGGAGATTGTAATTGTAAGGGGCATGTTCTATCCTTGGAGGTGTTACCGAACACATGCATTTGCAGATATGAGATAATATTGCTGCTTAGCAACTGATTATGTAACGGCTGAGAGCATTCATGCAAGGTCATACTTCACTGAGACTATTTGGCTTTTTATATCTGTTGGCATATATCAGGTTGGTTCAGACGTTCATTGTTGCTTTGGCAATTGGATTTTACCGAGAACGAATCCTTCTACAGCGCTGGAAAATTTTCCCGCCTCTAATCCCTGCTTGCTCCTAAGAAGCTAATGAATTTCAGTAAAGACTTTCCCCTTTGGAAACTTCTGATGAAAATCTTGTTCTGGTACATTAGGCACTGTAAGAATTTACAGTATCCAACAAGACAGAGAAATCTGGCCTGAAAGAATTGGGTTTCTCTGTCTGTGGTGAGGGACCTACTTAAATAAAACATTAATAAAACATTAAACATTGCTTAATGTTACTTTGAAATAGTTCAAGCTAAAAGAAACATGGTTTTATAGACTATCCGCAACGAGACATGATTAATGTTCACTGCATAACTGAAATAACCACAAGGTAAAAACAGAGGTAGAAAACGTATAGTAACGTAAAAAAAAGTTTTTGCTGCATACCTGCATACCCAACATTTTTAAAACTGATCGTTCCACATTTCAAACCCCGAATGACTGTGAAATTAGAACGCGAGTTGTCCCAGGAGCTCTCGTGGAATATTATTATCAGCGGCTTCTCTGTCCTTATCTCGCTAAAAGTACACAACCCGGAAAAAAAACGGACAGACGGGAACAGCAATCAATTTTCTGTACGCGTGACAAAAACAGGGAAACGCACGCATTCTTGTTTAGTTTATGCAGGGCCAGGGCCGTGGTTGTGGTTCCTGGCGGTTTAGAGGTGTCAGCACTGTGATTCATTCCCGTTGCTGCAGAGCGTAATCGAGGTCTGTTTGGATGCTAACTGGATTAGAGCACGGCCTGGATCATTTCTCTAATTACATATCTTGCGATGCTGTGAAATAATTGGTGCGAGGCAAACTTATGCAGCTATTTTTTTCTGGAAGGAAGAGGAAGGGAGGAAGGGGGGGTTAAGGGGGTCCGCCGTCCTGCTCTGAGCTGTAAAGCTGCTGGTGCTCCAAGTTTGGCAGACTTTGGGCTAGATGCGTTTTAAACACGGCGCTCTTCTGCTCCTCGGCCTACGTTTTGGAAATCTCTGTTCTGGTTCCAAATGTTTTCTTGCTGTCTGCCAGAGGAACTGGGGGGGGGGGGGGGGGTTTACGCAACAGAGCCTGGCCTCTCTGCGCGACACAGGAAGGAGGTGGCGGCGCAGGCTGAAGCTCAAAGCCGAGGAACTATCGGACGACAAGAGTGACCCCGACGACAGAGAGACTGAAAGAAAGAAAAGGGACAGCAATGGCAGGCTGCGGGATCAAGGAGCGACTCCATAGTGAAGCCCGCTAAGCAAAACTAGCAGGCCAAATAAAGAACAGCAAAAGGTGACGGTAGAAGAGGGGTCATTATATAACATTATCCACTTGCCATAAAAGCACAGTGCCCATGTTGTCGAGAGGAGCACCAACGCCGCTGGTGCTTTTCACAGTGGAGCGGTAGCATAACGGGCTAATAGGAAACACTACAATGTGGGTAATTGTAGTCTTCCCAGGAAGGTAAGTGCCTGCAGCAAAGCCATATGTGCACTCCGCATCAGTCGGACCCATGCTGAGCTTCACCGCATGAGGGCTGCAAAAGCTTCCGTCCATCAGCCACTCAACTCCTCCCCTTTCCAGGCCGTTCCTGGAACCTGGATCAGATGTTCCTTCGGCTACCGTTAAATGCCGCCATCATTGCTGCGACAGTCTTCAATAGTATAACAGTAACAATCAATTAAGCTAAAAAAATCCAACTGCCAACACATTTTTAACGCCAATCTAATGAGCCGTCTTTCACGGCAAGACTTGAGCAACTAACAACTTCTGCACCCATATATATATATATATATATATATATATATAGACTGACTGAGCATTTATGATATAAGCACAAGTTTTTTTCCTTAAATTGAAATCATATATTTTTTTGCATTAATTAATGTTGCTGTTTTACAATGACGCACAAGTCTCATTCGAGAGGCATTTTTTGACATCAACAAACGCCTAGGTCATGCAGGACTGTCTATCTCATGACTGAACCATCGCAGTTTCCTGAGGTGTTCTGTGAGCTCTCAAGAGCATTAACTACTGGTGTTTGATACTACCGCACACTGAAATGTTATGTTTGCGTGTGGCGTAGTCTACAGTAGTTTATGTTGGGGGAGTCTGAAGATCAAGGTGTAGGGTAAGCCTTGCTGAATGGAAATCGATCCCATATTCTTTTATGCATCTGTAGATTACACATCCATGTTGTGTGAATAGCCTGTGCCAGCTGTTTAAGATTAAAATTGCGCAATTTATTCTCCGGGGCTCTAAAAGGTCATTGGCCCCAGGCCCCCACGAACCTTAACTCGGTAGGGAATCTATTTGCCTTACAATTAAATGGGCAATTTCTCAAATTGATCCTACACATAGGTTACCAGGGAGCTAATTTGTTACCTTAATGAATGATGTTGTTTGCTTAATTAATGCTGTAAATAACATAATAGGCTGTTCTAAAGAGCAATTATCGCGGTAATGGATGGTGGAAAAAATTGTTGCCCATCATTAAAATTTCCAGCGTTCAACAGGATCTCCTAAGTATTTCCTTGCAAAATAGGGATAGAGTTTATGATCAATAACCTCTAGGAGGTTTTCAATGTTCTAAATTGATCTTAAAAGGTGTGTTGAATGAGGACACCATCTATTGCAGAAGGTAATTCTCATTGTTTCAGGCTGGGTACAGGGTCTTTTTTAGGGAATGAAAGTTTCCCCTTAACATGTTGTATCCATAGCAACTTGCTGTGGGTCATACTTATTATTCTGTCTGCAGCCAAGTCATTCTGTTATTTTTCTGTTTATCAGTGAAGAATGTTAGTAAGACATATTGTTCACTGGGGGTTTTGGAGGTCAGCTTTTGGGTTATGAACTGGTTCAGGCACTGCATGAACGCTAGCTGAATGTCTGCTGCAGGGTATACGATCGGGAGGGGGGTCTCGGTTACGGAAAGCTGTGACGTTCATCATTTTACAGTGATCTACGCCTTAAAACATCAATAGCTCAGCACGGGCACCAACAAAACAGCAATAGATATTAAGCCGAGCATCACCGCTTACATAAAGGAGCTTCCATGAGCTGCCTGCAGAGCATCCAGAAAAAAATAATTGTGGTACGAGAGGCCCCGGAAAAAACAACCCAGACCAGATTTTCTTTGATAAGCATCGACTACCGTCTCTTTCGAAAAGAAATCTGCCCACATTCATTCAGTTTTGTTTTTGCATTGATGTGCTTGAAGAATCTGTTCGCAAATCCTTAAAAAAAGGAGGATCTGTCAAAGCATGACCTAAAAATAATACTTTAAAAAACATTTTTTTAAAACCTCATAGCTTCTCTATATTTATTCTTCAGGAAGTCTTTGATGCTTAGTATAAACACCTCTCACACCGTGTGATGGTTTCCCTTTGCCCTTTTCTCACTTGGCTGTCCCTGTGGGCTGGATTCTGGGTACCTCATCGAAGGGAAAACGCGAGAGCGCGCAGACGTTGTCACCTGCGTTTCCACGGGCTTGTGATTTAGATGCCAGGAAGTTACCGTAGACCCCAAAACAGAAGCGCTCTCGGACTGATTAATTGTCCTGGGCAGACCTGTGAGTCAACCGAGCCGTTTTACATATCGTCTGCGATGGCGCCGCCTGGCCTGGAGTTGCGACGACCTGCTGCTTTCAGTCAAAATCACACCTTTCCTAAACTAAAAGGCCAGCGGTTTGGCTGTGCGGTTTCACGCTGACCAGAATTGCTACAGCAGTATTCCACTTCGACTTCAAAAGAACTTATCTGAAAGTGTATATGCAAAGTATAAAGTATAAAGTAAGGCCTAAGATAAAGAATAAAGAAGGCGATATGGGATATGAACATTACAGGATGGTGAAGTGACACAGGGGAAAAATCTCAGTCAGCTTATCTAGCCTAATACTTCTGCTTAAGCTTTATCACGCATAACTCGCATTCCTTGCTGTCACAAAGCTCCTTGTTTGAGGGATCAAGTCTTTCCTTTGGCTGTAGAGACGAAATCTTAATCTCTCCAAATCAAAGGTGCAAACGGAGCATTTAAGCACGGATATGGACCCAGCTGGTGATTCACAGTGTTCTCAGCGTTAGCAGGCCCACCACAGGAGGCAAACTGAATCAATCTTTCGAAACAACTACACACCATAGGACACTAATGCACTGCTTTTACATATGGCGGGTGTGTGTGTCTCTGGGCAGGACGTGTTAAATCTGTCCAGTGAGGGGGGGGGAAAAAAATTCCTCCTAAAATTTGAAACCGTAATTTATTTTTGTTTCTCGTGACTAAAACATGAGGTCGATATGGAAACACAGAAGGGACACACATAAACGTCGTTTAATGTATGGCGGGCCAGGGCCGTGGTTGTGGTTCCTGGCGGTTTAGAGGTGTCAGCACTGTGATTCAGTCCAGTTGCTGCGTCTGTTTGGATGCTAACTGGATTAGAGCATGGCCTGGATCATGAGACACATTGCTCTAATTGCATATCTTGCCATGCTGTGAAATAATCAGTGCGGGCCAAACTTATGCGGCTATTGTGGTCAAGAATAACCATCGCCTGTCTCAAGAGGACAGTGCCGCGATTCAGTTCAGTTTGAAATACATCACCTGTTCTTTTCAGGAAGGCCAATAGAGGAAGAGAGGAAGCGAGGGGGGTTAAGGGAATCCCCCGCCCTGCTCCAAGCAGTAAGGCTGCTTATACTCTGGTATTGAGCTGGATGTGTATTCTTAATCTGTCCATTCATTATTATATAGTCCCGGTGCCATTACACAGGGACTTGGAGTCAACAGCCAGCAGTCACATGATAAAAATTTGAATGTGCAATCTCTGGGTCCTGTGAATGGAGAAAAACAAAACACTGAAAAACTGTTCAGTGGCCCTTCACTACAGGCCAAGGAGCTGTCCCCAGCAATGCTCTACCCTCTGACCTGTCCCACAGCCCGATTACCTCCTACTACCACTCCACCCAATTTTCACCGGAGGCTAAACTCTCCTGCACCCCTGAGCATCTCAAACATGCCAAAAGGCTGTCTGTGGGAACCACACAGCCAAATAAATATCTGGCTGTGAGATGAGATTGAGCCCTGCTGAGTCAAACCGTCCACCGACCTTGCGGCCTCAACCATTTAATAAGAACCCATAGAGAGCATACACAAAAACGCGCTCTCAGAAAAGCTGAGTCATTTGCTCTTTGAGTTAATGTACCCTTCTAAGCCTGCAGCACAGGCATCCATTCACTCATTCATTTAATTGGCTTATATGTAATTGCTAAAGTTTTATGGGTATTACTTTGTATAATTACTTTACGCAATACTAAAAATCTGCTCTTTGATCATGAGCTGGAATCTGCCTGGTGGTTTGAAAAACAAAGCACTATTCATCAAGACATCTTGGTGCACATCACACTCTGGTGAATGCCATAGAACCTGTTTTATAAGATAATGTTCTCACTTTATACTAAAAATGTACAGATAATAATCAATCAACAATTAATTTAAGATAACAAATGTCCTATAATAAAAACACTCACACATTCCACAATGAATGTTACTGAATCGTTTAAACCACACCAACACACACACACACACACACACACACACACACACACACACACACATTTGGAGTGTACTTATATTTCAGCAGATTTAATTATGTTTTCTTTCTATCCCTGTGGCCCAGCTGTTCAACATAGGAAGTGTTAATAATGAGCCCCATCAATGATATTACCACCTACCCTCCATCTGTCTGCAGGGGTCAGAGACTAAACACCCAGATTAAATTACTCCCCAGGAGGTAGGCCTAATAACCCCCCCCTCACAAATGAGTATTACATTACCAACAGGTCCAACACTCGTGGGTACTTTCATTTAATCCCGACTGTCAAGTACTTTCAAAAGGGGGAGATTCTCAGTTAAGCAAAACCTGGTCTACTTACAAAAGCAACAAATGTTCGCTCAACATGTTGGTTTATTGCACCAATGTTTAAAGAGCATGACGTTACGTTCAATGTGATTGACAGATAAATATCCAATAAGGACGACGAACAACCTGGAACAGATAGACCAAACAACGACAGCAGGTTTGGTTGTGAATCACTACCATTGTCTGCCTGAGGCCCATGTTAAGCCACGATTGCGTCACACAAGTTCTTCCAGGGAGCTTCCAACAACTACATGCTGGTGGGGTGGGGTGGGCCAGAATAAGACTCACTTCATATGAAACTGAAAGGTGCCTACATGTCATATCTCCTCTGAAATTCTTTTGGAAATATTCTCTCTTGCCAACACCACACTGAAAAAAAACCCAACATGTTTCCGGCCAACTGGCAGCACACATAAAGAGCCATATTTGTAATACTGGCTCCTTTTCTTGAGTCCACCCTTTTTGGAATCCCATAAGACCTGAACATATTTGCACCCCCAACAACGACTTATTCAAACGGTACACTGAGCTTGCGTGTACTCATTCAGAAATTGACCCAAAATGATAGAAGCAACAATGTCGAGGGACAGCCGAAACGCCCTGGGCTCCCTCGCTCTTAAAGGCTGTTGTTCCTCTGGGGTAAAACCGAGCCGCTCCGCCGGCGAGATGGAAACAACCATCTCTGCGTTGGCTCTGAATCCACCACTTGTTGAGACATGTCTCTTCTTACAGAGGACGGGGTGAAGAAAAGGACTATGCCCCAGGGGGGTTTTAGGCAATGCAGCCTAAACCGAAAAGCATTACACACATCCACAGGTGTTGTCCACAGGGGATAACATTGTGCCAGTACCTGTTATTAGCTGCAATAAAAATGATTTTACAACACGAGACATGTGTAGTGGTCGACCGAGTTTATCAGAGGCTTTCACGGAATGTGCCTGAAACCACACTATTTCTGTTTCTGCCACTGCCTTCTCCAATGGCGTATACACGTTGGCGCAGCAAAGGAAGAACTGTCTGAGAAACAAAAGCAGGAGAGGGTATAAGACTGTATTCATTGCTGATTGCACAGGGGGAAGTCCAGCGACAAGTATGAATGAGCCCGTTCTCAGCAGTGGAATAATAAGCCTTGGTACGCATTATTGATAGTTGAAGAAAACTCCCTCTTCTTCTCGTTTCCCATCTACAGCGAGGCCATCCATAACCCCCCCCCCAGGTCTTTTCACCCCTTTTCACACTGTTGTCCCGGACACTGGAGCTACGTTCTGCCTCCATATGAGTGTAGAGGGTGGTCACTCATTTCCGCAATCCACCCCTCCCCCTCCACCATTAACAAACACAACTGGCCAATCAGGGGCTGAGGCTGCCTTTGCTTGACCCCGCATGCCTTCAAATGGAGAAAAAAAAAAAGTGGGCTAGTTGACGTTTGCCTTTGTCACGGCAGAGAAAGGACATCCAGTGAGAGACCCTTTAACCAGCGAGATAACAGCACCATTTTGTTGGATAAAAACAATTACTATGCAACCCTAATGGTTATATACTGGGCCGACATGTTCTCTCCGGTTCCCAACCTCAGCGCCACTGCCATTCTCAGCACGGTGATTACTTTATTTAATCAGACCCTAAACTCTCCAAGCACGAGCTGCAGACTTGCGGCTGATTGCTGAAAAAATAGAGCTGCTACTTTGAATCTTCTGGGATTATCCCCACAAAGTTAGCGTGATTAGCCTACTGACACCATCAGTGGTGAATGATCTCTTCAATCAAAAGCAACATTGCACAACGTAAAAACTTTGTACTGGATCAATGATCATTTCCATTAATTGAATTAGCATTGCCTATGTTTATTCTAATCAATAGTTTCTGCTAAATTTGTCAGAAGGTCCAAGTTTCAACCGTTGGTGACAATAGCTTTTTAAAAATGTAATTGCTAGGTGGATCAAAGTTTTCATCCGATTCTATCCTTATCCCCAACATGGAAATATTATGAGGAATTCTCCTAATACTTTTTATAAAGGTGCAGAGGGCTAACAGACCTCTTTAAGCAGCAGAGGACCGATTTCACTAACATTTCCTTTTATATCACCAGAAAATGAAATATTCCCACTGACGACAGTGCAGTGAATTGAGTTTTAAGGCTTGGAAGCTTTACTTTGCAATACAAGCTGAAGCCATTGTGGCAAGTGGCACGGCAATGGGCTGATCATGGCCCTGTGTACCCCCCCGTCAACCTCCAGTACCCCCTACCTGCCCCACCCCACCCCACCCCGACATGAGTTGCACTTTTGCAGATTTTTTTGGTTTTCTGGCATCTGGACGGACGGGTGTCGGCTGCCATGCTGCCATGCTACCAGACATCCTCAGAAATCCCCAGACAGTACCCAGTACCATTCTGGCCCCTTTCAAAGGTTAGCCCTGTGCTTGGCTGAGTTCACAGACTGCCAGCTGCAATGTGAGGAACGGCCCCCATCCAAGTGAAGCGAAGAATCCAACGGCCATCCCTTTTATCCGTCACAATACTGATAGTTATATCACCATCGTGCAGTCCTTTATTTCCGTGCTTACTTAAAGTTATTCATTACTTTTTATGTGGGGCCTTGAACCACTGTGCCTCCATGACAATGACTGTTCTTCCGTATTAGTATTGCAAACAGCTTTCACTGAAATCATTAGGATTAGTGCCCAATTCATTAGTATCACTGTCAACAGTTAAATCGGGTGGATGCACAATTCACTTAAACATTCACTCCCTGGAGAAGGGTAGATAAGGACGCATGAAAACAGTGCAGACAACACACAGAACACATAGCCAATTGTAAACTGTCACACCACGCCAGAAACCTGGTCATGTATAAAAAAGGTACAGCTTTTAATATCAACTCTAACATAGTATTCAGAGGAAAATGAAAAAGCGATTGCAAAATGGGTGCATTCCATGTACTGTCAGAGCAGAAAGATGATGAATGGTGGGTTACAAACTCAAACCGAAACGACATTTTAGCAGAGAAAGTTATATAATGTGCTTACTCTTCATGTTTTTTGTTTTTTTTTAGTGTGTGTAATCAAACCATTTGGTTTGTAATCAAACGAAAGCATTGTAATTTTGCTCTATAATGCCACCTACTGGGTACTGGGAAGAGTACAGTTTCTTTACCTAAGCAACAATAAAAACTGAAGCCTTCCAATCAAGGTCTCTAAACTGAAAACTCCAGTTGCCATAAATTTAAAATAAGTAAACCAATCTTTACCTGGCACTGTCAATAACTGCCGACTTGATTTTGTTAACAATACCGTAATTATTTATTTAAGTTCATGGGACAGCTTGATGTGATTCAGACTAACCACAGGCACTCCATCTTATACAGCTTTCAAGTAATTCGTCATCGTTATGTTAACAGCACTCTTGCATGGACAACCCTTCGGTTTACCTGTGACATCTGTGGTCTGAAGTTGATTTCCTTAAGGTCCACAGATCCTGGCGAAAGGTTGTGGAGCATCTGACACAAAAGTACCCCATCTCGGAGAGCCTGGGCCAGGTCAAACACGGCCGCTGACGGCCACACGACCCGATGGTTCGGAGGTAAGACTTTACAGTCTATAAGCCAGCGTCCGCACTGTCTCCATTCCTCCATGTCGACTGCGTTCAACCACCAACAAGGCGACGTGTAAAGCGCACCGGTGTGGTCACTGTCCCGACGGGCAAAATCCCGCAAACCAGCCAGCAAACAGTGAGATCAAGTCCCAGTGCTTCCGAATAGATTATTTTATATCTTAATGAAATCGGTTGTCTTTAACTACTGTTAAATTCATAATATGACCATGCCATCATGATGTGTCTTCGTCTTCAACTCTTGCGTTAAAGTTTATATTTTGTGTTCAGGAGCAAGATGATAACCACTTCCGAAATGCGTTTCCCCTGTTCAAAGTGTAATAGGGAAATAATTAGGTTTTACACTGTATCATTGACAGTCCTCTGTTGTCAAACACAATCCTTTGAAGACCGTGATGTTGTTATTTGCTAACGTATTTTAAAGATGTCCAGAATACACAAACAATCTTCTTTTCTTCATCATCATCATCAGCGCGGTAGCAACAACAAAACAGATCTTTTTTGTTTCAACACCTTCCTAACACGATTTTTAAATCCAGGAATGCAAAAAAACTTAGCTTAATTAATTCATATTTTGTCACAGACTCAGTATAAAATAGCAAAGGAGTAAACTTTCACGAAAGAAAAAGAATAAGAATTGCATATCACAGAGTACATCTGAATTCCTGCCTTTATAAATTGCCAGTACTGTATAGCTGTTGAGACATGCGAGTACGTTTCAACCAAACAGTTTAAAGTGGGCTTGCCCGGGTTTCTCAGTTTCGTGTAGCACGGCGTTTTTCTCTCCAATTTCACGATCAGCTACAACAGAGGCAACGGTTTGTACTTACTTGCACGCATTCTGCGCACGACAGAGAATCGGTCAAATCGTTATTGAAACGCCCGTTCAACCTTCATAGTGTCTCCAAAGCGCTGGAAACATCGTTCAGGATAGCCACTCAAAGAGAAACACGCGCAGCCAATACATTTCCATGTTGTTTCCCTCTCTACTCTGTAGTGAGCGCTGTCAGTGTGTTCCCGTGGTTTTATATCTTGAGCTGTTCTTTTCGCGTTTTAACCCTCTTCCACTTCTTTCTCCCTTCAATGCAGTTTATTTGGTTTTATGTTTTGTCTGAAGTCCACTCCAAGCTTTATGGCAGGCTTTGCGGGAAAGCGTGTGCGCGCTTAACAGCAGGGAGGGTGGTGAGATTGCAACCGGGTTCCGGCCAAGCACGTTCACGTGTGAGAAGCTTTGTACTGAGTAAGGAAAAAAAGTTAGAAGATCCGGAGACACGTTTACAGAAAGCAGTGTTATGCGGATTACTGGGGTGAACTTGCAAATGCCGATTAGCTATTTTGAAACCGTGGGGTTAATATTATTATTATTTTACTTAATATAAACTTACGTTGTCTTATAACGATTGAAGTTATTCAGCTCTTCCTGATCCAGGAATCACTAGTGTTTTTGGTATGTCTACAGTTTTTAGGGCTATTATATGGCAGTAAGTGTGTGTATATATAAAGATGCTATAAAACTAAAGATAATTTAATTAAAAATCAAAGGTTTATCCCATCTAGCATTGTTCTGCGAAATTGAAACAATAATGTTCTTCAATTAAAATTATACAAGACAAGTTATTGAAGGCAGGGGTTATTTTGTCACTGAACCGTAAGAAGTTATCAGTGCTCAGGGAGAAGGGTGGTCTTTCGAGGGCCTAAATGATCGGCTGTTATTTGGATTGCAGTATCCATCCATCATCGCTGGCGCAGATTGCTTGTGGATTGCAGAGGGGAGATTGGTTCATGTGTCGAGGGGCAAAAGGCCACATGTATCACTATGTACTGGCAATGCGTGGTTTCACGCTCTGAAACATGCACCTTAGCAGAGGGAGCGTGGAACCTGTGGAAGCCTGGAGGAAACAGATGGGCAGAACACAGTTACTTCTTTTCCTAGGATGATGATGATGGAGTCAGGACATCAGACTGCGGTGTTGCATCACTAAACAGAACAATCTGGTGCTCCAGCAGAAAGGCGCCATTCTGGTCCCTGCTGCATTGCATGCTCGAGCAGTCAGGTACAAGTCTCAAATTCAACTATGGTACAGAACATACTGTATATCCAGAATTAAACGTGGCTTGTGATTGTGAGCCACGCTTTCTTTTTCGAACAGTGTGGAATTAGTAGACTGTTGTTTGGAACAGCCACCAGCCATGTGGGTCTCACAGCTTCACACCGTTTCCCTGACCTCTTGCCTCAGAGGTCTTCATGAGTGAGCTAATTCCTGGGTAGCCCTCAGGTTGCTTTTCAGCTTTCTCTCCCCCATCACACTGCCCTTCCAGAGTCATCCCTAGCTGCGGACTAGACCCCACCCCCGCCCAACCCCCCATAACAGCCCCAAATGTGCTAAGTAGCTATGGGCCACATTATTATTCTGACCATATGAGCACTGGGTGATGGCTGAGGACAGGAAAAGGGAGTGGGACAAATGCAGATGACTTTGTGTTATGACCATCAACAGCACACAAGCCTCAAGGACGCTGCTCACAAAACATCTTTGCAGACACATGTATCTCCTGCCGTGTCCTTTGTTGCTCTGGAATAAGCAATCGACTTATTTTTGTTGGGAAAATGTAATGAAGAATTACATGCACCTCTCTGAATATAGTGCCAGGTTTTATTCTACCCATGCAGTCATTTGATGAAAACACTCAAAGAATGATTATATATTCGACCATAATAATAAAACATGCATTCCCATAGAATTATACCATGTGAGTTTGAGTCAGACTATAATATGTACAGTTTAGACCATCTAGTGGCACATTAGTAAACTACACTGTGCCTGAAGTGAGCAAATACCAAATACTCAAGAAGTGAGCTTGTGAGTTATATGATCAGGTAGATGTAAAATTTACTTCCTTACTACTGACTTATCAAGAGATCTAGATCATTTTTTTCCTTACAAAAGCTAAATAGTTTTAGACCTACACACCACAGCGTACCCTTACTTCTGCATCAATGCCTTTAACCAAAATGCATGGGCGGTTATTGCATACATACGAGTCCTTATTTTTCATCCTAACTTCAATCATTTGTATTTGAATCTTTAAAAAATGAAAAATAAAAGAATCCACCTAAACCTGTAATCCAGGATCACATCAGAAGAATGCATGTCCTGCAAGTTGCCTGAGAGAACCTGCACAGATACTATCAGGGAATACCCGACACAAAGGTGAGTCGTGTTGGAGCCGATTAGGAATTCTGAACTAGAAAGGGCATTCAAAGTAAGGAGGGAGTATATTGTGTATCAGGAAGTGACAACGGAGTTGGCAAGTTCTCCCCGTGTTCACGAGTCACCTCCATGGCTTCCTTCCAGTATCCCAAGTCTTGTGAGTTAGGCGGATTAGCCATTGTCACATGGGCCTCTTCTGCCCTGCGATAGACTGGCGTCCCGTCCTGGGTGTACCCTGCCTCGTGGCCGATGTCTGCCGGGTTAGGCTCCACCGCACCACAACCCTGAATTGGATAAGCGGTTAAGAATGGGTATTATAAAATACTGATGATTTCACAGAAAAAGGTTATTTAGTCTGGTTTCAAGTTCCTTCAAGGGATAAAAAGGGGAACAATATACAAAAAGAAAAATCGATGTCAGATGAAAGAGAAAGAACGTAACAGGGAACAAGATGTGGTAGCTTTTGTGGTTTATTTACAAAAAACAAAATGAGCCTGGCAAACCAGACACCCCATGTTAGCAATTACATCAAATATTAGCTTCTAACTCCATTCCCAAGACCCAATCCCACCCCACCCCAGCAATCTCCCAGGCTTCCCCTGGCCATTATTGCAATAAACAAGCCTAAAACTACTTACAATGAATCCTTGATTTTCTCAATGACTGACATGTACAGGAAGATACTATAAACAGCTCAAAAAAAAGTATAAGAAAGTTACAATAAACCTGCATGCACATCATACTTAAAAAGTAAACTTTGTTTTTAAAATATAAAAGAAACTATTATAGTACTTTGATCAGGGCCTAAAAATAAACTAAAAGTGGTGAATACATATACATATATGTATTTATATATTTGTGTCAGTCAACATTGATTTCTTCGTCATGAGGAATTCACAATGGGGTTTGTCTCCAAGAGCATTGGTTTGAGCAGAGAAATTGGAACAAGGTTTTATGGATTTTGCTCTTCAGTGCTGACAGGTAATGCATGCATCACCACCAAATTAACTAATGGTATAACCCCTCCCCCTCCCCCCGCTTGAAGATTTACAGTTCACTGCTCTCCCCCGATGAGGACAGATAGCCAACCCGATTAGAAGCAGAACAAAAAGTTCAAACGTGAGAAGGTGTGGCTCCAGCGTATGGCAGTCTGACAGCGAGAAATCCGTATTTCATCCGTCTTAACAGGAAGTGTAATCGAGGAAGCCTCACCACCCACAACCGTTTAACTTTCATGGTTCAAATGATTACAGCAGAACGATCACATCACACAGGCTACGTTTCGCCGTTTGCCAATAGAAACATCCAGAACATCAAGAAGCTGGAGTGTTTTAGTTAAACATACCAGTCACATGTAAAAAACAGAACATTTCATTTCAATATATGGGTTATTTTAAGTAATAAACATTGATTTTGATTAATCGATATTTAGGCCTTTTCCGTGTTGACAACCAACAGGAAGAGAACAGGCTAATCATTCTGGGTGTCATACATTCATAATTGAGGTTTCCGGTCAAAGCACAGGCAAAGCATACAGACACTAAATTTACAGGAAAACACAAGTAAAAAATTGTCATGGTAATGCCCAGTAGTTTTCACAGCAACACTGGGTATTGAAGAAAACTAGATGACGTTTTCAAGGATTTAAAAAAAAAAAGGTATTTTTAAGCAACAACGGGCAAATAAATACTACCAGTTAAAAATACTGAAGCCTAAATTTTATTCCTTTAACCCAATAAAAATTAGAAAGCTACACCGATATGAGATGACAAATCGATTTTTGGCTGAAAGAAGTTCCTGCAATTTGTGTAAGCACTGTACTGACTTCAATCAAACATGACATGAAGACACCTCTTCAACCAGAAGCTTCACTGCACTTTATACTCGTTACAGGTTTACTCACACAAGCGAGCCAAGAAGAAAGTGAACTCCTGTACATCAAGTCTCTCTCTCTGCCGTCCGTTACGGGAGCTAGCTTCTCGTTCTCTGAATAGACTGACAATCGTTTTAGCCTTTGACTGTCGAGCGCAGCTCAGCGGAAGGCGTCTAAAGGAAACTCAGACTGATTCAAATGGTTTAAAGCACACACAATCCAACGGCTGCTCTGTCACTGCCTACGGGAGAAAAGGCGTTAACCTACACCTTCTCCTTGATTGTACTTCAGAGCCGACCACACACGGCTAGAAGACATTCAAGTGCATAAAGGGAAGCAAGCAGGTTGAAAAACAAAAACTATATGCCACTTTATATGCAGACCAATCAACTAAAAAATAAAACCCTTAACATTCTAACTGATTTAAAGGAAAGGGAACACAAAGGAATTGAAGGCCTCTTATTTTATGAGCTTATAGACATGTAAAAGGACTCAACTGATGAGAAATAAAATATCACAATCCACTAACATGTGGCGTTAGGTGCCCTTTACTGATGTGCAGGCACCTCCAGCTACCCAAAATATACAGACCAAGTTTTACAGGCAAAACCTGCACTGGGCACTGTTTAATCCAAAAATGTGTTACAAGCAATAGGCTGGGATGCTGGTTTTAAGAGCTGTACGTGAACTGGCTTATAATGATGTCAAATAAATTAGAAAGGTAGATGATATTTTCAATATAAACACACACACAAAGGCAGATGCTCATGGCATGTGGTCCGGGATCACGTTAGAACTGAGGGGGCATCGTTCAGAGACACACTTCCGTTTTAACTCTCCTGGGTCTGGGGGACGTGCAAGTCCCCGCTCTGACGTAGTACCCAGGATTTGTGGATTTTCGGAGCACAGGAGATGCGCTTAGGCTTTCAATTTAAAAACTCAAGCTCGTAGGTCTCTTGCCACCCCAGGAAGAAAAAAAATTTAAATCCTCATGACAGTCTTGTCTTTGTGTCGGTCTAATTAGAAAGAACCTTTAAAATACTTGTATTGTTTTTAGATGTTTCCCTTTGAAAGTGAACTTTGACCCTGTCAATCAATTTTTCTTTTCTTTTTCTTCGCCACCATATTTATTTATAAAAAAATTAAAATGTTCTGACATCGTGTTACTTTTTATTGTCATTTCATATAAAATGTAAGTCTCAGAGGGGTAACGACGCGACTGCATACAATGTTTGTTGTTTTTGTTGTTTAAAAAAAAAAAAAAAAGGAAGGTAAAAATGAAGTAAAATAAGCAGTTTCCAGTGGGCCTTCAGTCGGAGTCACTGCTGTCCGAGCTGGAGCCGCTGGAGCTGCTGCTGCCCGAGTCTGAAGAGCTGCTACTCCCGCTGAGCCGGGAGGCGGCGCCCCCTGCTGGCGCAGAGCCTGCCTTCTCTGCTGGGAGGGAGGGAGAGAGAGAGAGAGAGAGAGAAGCCGTCACGCTCGATTACTAAGCCATGGGGATCGGGGATGGGCAGCTGGACCGCGACCGTCACCACCCGGGGAAGGGGTTATGGGGAGAGCGTGCTCCACGGCCACCCATAACGCGCGCCCGTGCCCCCCCCCCCTCACAGGCCGACAGTCAGACACGCTTACCTTCCACAACACCACTCATGACACAGTAGAAAGGGTACTGAAACAGGAGTACCGTTTAGTTAATCTATATCAGAGTGTGTGTATATAATAAACTTAGATTAAAAAAAGAGTTTAGTTTTTTTATATATTTGTGACAAAGCTATGTTTAGTGTATGATTGTGTAATAAATATTCCTGCCAGGAAACATAACACTGCTATTGGGAAAGTTCTGATGGGAAAACTAGCTTTGTTAACCTAAAAGGAGCTGCGGAAAAGTGAACTGTTGTAGACCAGAGACTAAACGTTATTTTTCTTTTGATATGCGTGACTATAACTTTTACCTAGTCCAAGGCGTAGTTGTATGAATCTCGGTTTCCTTGTATTTTCCTAATATGTTGAGAAAGCCGTACGCGGTTCTTGTTCAGTAATGACCAAGTCTCCAACAATCTCACCACCACCACGAACCAAAGAGGTTTGATGTGACAGAACAGAGACGTGCAGAGAGATGAGCGAGACGGAAGAGAGGCAGCCAATGAAATGGAGTAGAAAAAACAGATAAGAAAAGAAAAGGAGGGTCCCCTTCCTAACATCACAGAAAACGTTCAACTTCCGACAGGCACGTCTGAGAACACCAAATGCCTTATACAAGGATATCAAATGACAAGAAGAAAATCCCTTATTCGGGACTAGACCTGAAACAGTCCCTTCTCCGGTGTCAGTTATCCTAGTTTTGGCACAAAGGCTAAAACGGCAAGCATGTACAACGCAGGCAAGGCCTGTCCTCACTTCCCCTGTGAAGCTTTGACGTGTCGGTAAACCAGGTTGATGGTTGGGGCGGATGGGGTCACACGAAAACAAATGACAACGCAATCACGGCTGACCTGCAGCCAAAAAACACGAGTTGAAGGCTCTCCATAAGATGGGAGAGATGCATTCCATAAAAAAAGTCTTCAGCGAATCCCAAACCGAAAGCCTTCTAACAAGGGAAACCGTTGCCGTTATGCCGGTAACAAACAACGAAAAATGAGAACGGGGTAGGTGGGATGGGGGGGGGGGGAAGTAAACAAAACAAAACAAAAAAAAAAAAAAAGGGTCCTTCAGAGGTTCTTTGGTCGGTGGTGCCCTGCCTACCCCATGCGGCAGCCTGTGGAATTGCTCCAACCCTGAAGCACGGGTACCTTTTTTGGGCGGTTTCTTGTTGTTGTTCAGCTGTCCACTCACGTCCTGCAGCCTCTTTTCTAACTCTTTCTTCTTTTCCTGAGCCAGTTCCTCCTTAGACTTGGCAACCCTTTTCCCTGTGCCCGCTGCAGGAGACACACAGCGGCGCGCAGTCAGTACAGGGTTTCCCCTTTGACCCCGCCGCCGCCGCGGCAACGGGAAGAAGGGGGAATCTCTTCTGCTCCTTTTTTATTTCTTTTAGGACTGCGTTTGCTTTTGGTAAGGGAATTCGTCAATACACAATTTGGCAGCGTGTTTTTCGAGAATTAAGCTTTGGCAGGCAACGCTCCGCTTAACTCCAGACTCCAACGCCTTGGGTCCGGGTCGGTTCCGTGCCACTTTCTCGCACAATGGTAGGCCAAACAAAGCTCAAAAAGTAATTGGAGAAAACTGAAATGAAAAAGGAAGCACACTAGAGATAACTGAACAGACGTGCGCGGTGGACAGGGAAGGGGGCGAGCTCCAGCTAAAACAAAAAAGGACTAAAAGTAAACGCCCAAAAAGCGTGTAGGATCTAATGTCAGAGGAGGCAGTAGAGAGAGGGAGGGAGAGAGAGAGAGAAAGAGAGAGAGACTGAGAAAGGGGAATACAAAGAGCCCCTGAAGGAGGTACGCTCTCCGGTATAAGCGAGGAGGGTAGGTGGTGGGGGCAGTCGAGGTCGGAGGCGGCGGACTTACGCAAGGGTTTCCGCTGCTTTTTCTGTAAACAGGACTTGACGTATCGCTCCAGCTCGCGCAGGGTGGACGGCTTGAGCGTCTCGAAGTCGATCTCGATCTCGTCGGGGTTGGAGTCGCGCAGCGAGGGCTCGCGGGACTGGATGATGTGGACCACGCGGCCCAGCTTCTCGCCCGGCAGCCGGTTGATGTCCAGGCTGAGCTGCCGCTTCTCGTCGTACGTCATGGGGAGGGACTCCTCCTCCTCGTCCGACTCGTAGCTGGCACCCGCCGCCCTGGCCCCCTTCTTTGGTTGCCTGAAAGTTTAAAAATCAGACCAGCGTTACGGCTTTCCCTTTCATCTCTCGGGCACCAACAGTCCACTCTGCACCATGGGGAGGAGGAACATAAGGCTTATTCTGGAGACAGCAGCTAAGTTTTTATGAGGGATGAATATGACCTTTTGCAAGAACGTAAATGAGACTAGGCTACGTCAGACCCGAGTGGAACATGCTCCACATTCCGGATTTCTGGGAAGAAAGAAAGAAAAAAAAACCCCTCCCACCTGGCATTGTCAAATTAAAAATAATGGCGAGTAGGTTTGTCTGTCCAAGATGGCTAGCTTTTCACCCGAGCCTCCGGAGTACAAAGCAGCCTAATGAGTGCCAGTGACCCAGCGGTGGAAGCGGTACCTGGCGGTCGTCACAGTGCTGCTGGTCTTCCGGGCAGGGGCCTTCTTGGGCTGGGCCTGTGGCTTGGCAGCGGGCGGGGGTTTGGGCTTCTTCTCCTCCTCTGGTTTCACCTTGTTGTGCTTGTCCTTGTCCTTCTCCTTGTCCTTCTCTTTGTCTTTCTTTTTCTTCTCTCTCTTCTCTTTCTTCTTCTTTGGTTTACTGACGGGGGCCTGGGACAAAGCAGCCAGCTGTTCGTGAACTGCCTTCAGCTGAAGAGAGAGTTAAGGAGGGCAGGTTCACCGTCTGGTCTGGTCAGTGGAAGCTAATTGGCGGGGGCGGGGGCAGGGGTGCTTGGGTCGGGAAAGGTGGCAATATTTAAATTAACTTAAATGTTTTTTTTTTTTTTTTTTTTATTCTGTCTACATCCAAAAATTTTATTTAAGTATTTTAAACGATAAGCTTTGTATTGACTGGGACTATAATAATTATTTATATTTTAAATCTAAATTGAGGGCGACAGCAGGATTATACTCTTGTTGCTTACCTAGTGCTTTTCCAAGCAGATTACTTTCCAATAACCTTAATCCACTCAATTTTACTCTAATTACCATCAAGTGTTTCCCCACTGCCTTGTTCTGTATTGCCCTCACTTGATTCATGACAAGTTAATTTCGTATAAATTAAATCCTATTCTGACATTAGCAGATATGTTTTTTTGTGACACATAGCGGAAAAACCCAGTATCAGTCGTTGAAATTACAACCATGAACATATTTAAAAATGACTCCCATTAAAAAAAAAAAAAAAACTGATTAAATGGATCAAAAGAACAATTTTTAACATTGCTTTTTCAAAGTATTACAGCAGTAGGAACTTTCATTCCACCGATTGGCCCCTGATATTTGTTCACATTTGCAATACTCAACACTAATCATCTGGCCCTGGAGGCGGATAAATCAAGCCACACTGGGTAAGCAATCCAAGAGGTCTTTAACCCTTTTCAGACACAGCGTGTGATTAGTGAAGTGCATGAAAGAGGAGTAAAGACCTTTAGTGAAAACAGGCTGCCAAAATATATATATTTATATAAATGAATAAATCGCAAAAAGCACGGCTAAGATCAGAAAACACCATCGCGGAAAATCCTCTGGACGAAACCGGCCGCGCCGATCAGTGGCGCTCGGAGCGACCCAGACTGCTGGAGAGGACAGGAGGAGTGTATCCGACAGTGCCATACAGCAAGCTCGACGGGGTGGGGGTGGGGTTGGGGGGGGAGAGAGCGAGAGAGAGAGAGAGAGAGAGACCCATGGCGCCCCTCTGCAACCAAAGCGTCCGCTACTACGACCGGAGATCCGCCTCTCGCTCGCCACCCAGCATAACCCTCTACCGCTTGCTCGACCACGGCGCAGCAAAAAAACAAAACAAAAACAAAAATTTGCGCTGAGATCAATAATGAGGAGTTAGTGGGGACGGGGAAGTTAAAGAGTAAATCACCTGATAACGTTTGGCGCACCCGTTTTTTTTCCCCTCCCTGTTACCATTGGGGCGCTCCACAGAGATATGCTGGCAAAAAAGTCAAAGTGAAATCAAGGGACAAAATAGAATACTCCAAAGATCATAAACGTTATAGTTAAAAACAACAAGCCACTTCATAACAAGAGCTACTTCACTGTGCTACTACTGGAAATGGGGATATATCTGTCATGTGCTGATTGTTCTCTATACAAGTATAGCATGCAAGCCATTGGTGCCAAGAGGCTAGTATTTGAGGCGGTAGAGGGTTAACTTACAATCCTATCAATAGGGGGGAGGTGGGGAAGTCAAGAATCGGCTCTTATGCAGTGGATTGCATGGCTGCACAGTTAGGGAGAAGGGACTGACAGCAGACAGGTTCAGACCACGTTATGGCCATAACCACTCCCGTCCTCTCTTCCCCCATAATCGGATCTTAAGACAGCAAAGAGAGGCTTGCTTGGCTATAGTGTAAGGTGGAGTGAGGGCCAGGAGAGAGTGCCTGGGGGGGCGAGCCCGAGCCCGAGGGACAGGTGGGAGGCGGTCAGAAGCCGACTCCGCCCCTAAGCCCTCCGGTCTCGGGTCCTCGGTTCTGAAACCCACCTGTTCCAAACCCACCTGTTCCTGCAGCTCGGCGAGCCGGGTGGCCCGCTCCTCCTCCGAGTCGGAGCTGTCGGAGCTGGAGGAGTCGCCGCTGCTCTCGCTGCTCTCCGTGCTCTTGCTCACTGTCGCCGCCCCGGTGGGCGGGACCGGGGGTGGGCTGGGCTCCGCCGGCTCGTCCGGCATCTTGGCAAAACGCATTTCGAACACGTCCTGGGAGAGAGCGGGGCGAGATGGGCCCGAGAGGCGCTAAACAACGACGGTTCACAAGCGTACCTTCCTCCACCGCCAGGGAGTGGCTGAGAAATCCCCGTCCCTGCACACCGTTCAACACCTACCTGGAGTTTCCTGGCCATGGCTACGACCTCGTGATCGGGTGGGTTGTACTTGTAACAATTTGAGAACATTAACCGGACGTCCGCGGCGAAGCCCTGCGCATCCGGGTACTCGCGACCGTCCATCTTTTTCTGAAAACAAAAAGCACGGGTCAGCACAACATGTCGCCTGTTACCTCCAAGTGGCCCACGTGTCCAGCTGGAGAGACTTAAGACCAGAATAGACCGAAAAACAGCCCCACCCTGAAGGAGGCAGGGACTGAAAGGAGAGACTGTCTGGGGGAAGTGTGGTTTTGCCACAGGGATGTCACGGGACGTACTTTGACAGTGCTGAGGTCCATGGGGTGCTTGATGATTTCGTGGTAGTCGTGCAGCTCCAGGGCCTCGGCGTCCACGGGCTTGTAGAAGGGCCAGGCGTAGGCGGCGTGCTTCTTGGAGAGCATCTCCTTCAGGATGCTGTCGCAGTACCGGAGGTGCTCGTTCAGCTTGCCCTTCTTGCCGGCGTGCAGCACCACCTCCCCGTCTTCCAGGTCCTTCTTGGGGGGCTTGATGGGACGGCCCGTGCTTTCCCGCCTGGAGAGCACCTTGCCCTGCTTGGCCTCCTGGAGCTGGGTGGGCGACTCGCTCCTGCTGGCGGTGATCGCAGAGGTGGTGGGGGTCGTCGTGTCCGCTTTCCGCTTTACTCCTTTCCTCTACAGACGAGAGGGGGGAAACCCTTGAGTAAAGCGCAAGTCGATGGGGGAAGAAGAATGTACAGCCGAACCCCTGGTGGGTCTCACTCGTTATCAATGGCAGGCTTTAATACTCCCTTCCCTTCTCTTACATTATAATCCTCCCCAAGACCACAAATAACATACAATACCATGGTAAACACCTCTGCGTTTTTACTTGATGACGTCTCGAGGAAGGAGGCAGGACATACTTTGACGACAGGCTGCGCAGGGGGCACGACAGGCATCATGGGGGCGGCGGGAGGCGCGGTTTGGACCGGCGGGATGGTGGGGGTGATGGTTGGCACTGGAGTGGCTGCGATGACAGGCGTTTGGGACACCAGTGGGGGGGTACTTGGGAACGTTGATGGAGGGGAGGCTGAAGACATAGCAGGGTCCTGCTCGCTCCCTACAGGAAAGGAACCAGGTGGGAAGAGTTGTTAAAGAGAAAAACCCAAGTCATCTCGTCTCATTAAAACATATTCTAAGCGATCATTCGACAAAGTCCTGACTTAACTGGCAGTTTTGTGCTGCTCTCACTGCTGCTAGAGGGTCCACAAAATCTAATTCCTTGCACAATCTTCCCTCAGCAACTAAAATAGAACTAACTCAACCACAAAAGATCACAGCTGGAAGATCTTCCTTCAGCACCTGTGTCACTGGCAATAAGGAGACATGCCCAGAGGAATTACCTGAGCCTGAGCCCGGGGCAGCCCCCGGTTTGCGCCCCTTCCCTTTCGGGACAGGTGGCAGCAGCTCTACCTCCTCCTGAGGCATCTGCGCCACTTTTTGTAGGAAGATTTTCTCCAGGGCCTGTGCCATCAGAACAATGTCATCTGTGGGCTGGAGGAGAGCAGGGAACCAAAGATCGGCGGTGAAGATACACAGCAGACACCTCATGTTCCAGCAGATGGAAATAAACTTATTTTGTTCTTCACAGTTGACACTAGGTTTTAATCTGCCCCGAGTCATTATGTAAAAATGAACCCATTGCGATCTGCAAATTGAGCAAATGGTTCCACAAACACAATACCATCCACAAACTTATGAAAGATAATGTTCCAGGAGTTACCTTGTTGTAGATGTAACAGTTGGTGAACATGGTGTTGAAGTCCTGCATGCACTCACTGGCGCTCCAGTAGTAGTTGTTCTCCAGTCTCTTCTTTATGGTCCCCATATCCATCGGGTTCTTGATTATTTTATGATAATCCTGTTTAACATCCATAGAAAAAGCAAGGAGACAATGGAGCCATCAGTCAGGGATGTGTCAAAAAAGAAAGAAAACGATTATAATTCTGGCAACGGAGAGTGACAGATGACAAACGCAAGGACTAAGGAGGTTGGAGATGCTGTGGTCATAAGACGTAGCCGAGAGGAAAGGAGACTGGGAACCCTAAAACACCATCTTACTCTTCTACACCTTCACTCACGTTACCTTTAAGGGAGGCTACACTAACAGCCAAGTCTGGGATAGTACAAATTGTTTCTCCAGTAATTTCTCTGATGAATTCTGCAGCTCTCGCATTTAAAAAGGGCTCTAACAATATGCGATTGACGGGCGCATAGATCTGGCACGGCTCTCCTGTCTACTTACGGGGAGGCTTAATTTGATAGCATCAACAGGTTGATAAAAGGGCCAGGCAAACTGGTGCTTCCAGAGCGTCTTCACCACCACGTTCTGCATGTACTGCAGCTGGTTGGTCTTCCTGCCGGGCTTGTTGGGGTTGGTGAATTCCGGGGGCGGGGGGTTGACGCCCGAGGGCGGGGCTTGGATGGCTGAGGTGACTGCTGACATGCTGGAAAGGGTGTCCCTCCTGCTGTCGCCCTCCTTAGGTGGTGGAGTCCTGCCTTCAGTGGGTGCTTTCTGTCACTTCCTGTACTTCTTTACTCCCCCGGGGGGATTTATATCCCATCTCAGGGCCTACCCGTTTAGCCTCTGTCGGGACAGAAGGAAAGGAAAGATTGTAACGTCAGGGCATCAAGACTGACAGGGTTCAGACAACAACGGGGTTTGGATACAAAACAGACACAACAGCTCATGTCATACCACTCAGCCATCAATGGATTAAAGAATCAGACATGCCAAGGAAGCCATTTGGGATTATAACATTAAACACAGTTTTCCAATAAAACGTATATTTTAAAGACTGCATACAAGTTATAGAATCAGTTGAGTAAAATAAAATGAATACCTAGATTAAATCAAATTGTTTTTTTTTGTTTTTTGAGGTTGAACACTGAACAGTGGTTCATTTATTCTGGTTACAGGCTAAATATTTCCACTGGATTTCGAACCAGGAACGGCCGGAACAGCCGAACCTCTATCGTATTCCTGGCTGTAACCACTACGGACGCAAAGAAAAGCAAGCCGGGGAAGAGAAAGAAGAGGAAAAAAAAAAAACCCACCGGGAACATTAAATATCACTGTCAGCCTATAGTGAGTCACGCATTAATGAGGTCCCTCTCCCTACCCGTCAAATCCGCCAGCGACTCTGCCGAATGAAAACGGTTTTTGGAAGGCCGTCAATAAAAACTGAGACCACCGGAGTAGGAATTGCTTCCCGAATATTCACTTTTGGAAAGGGCTCTACATCGCTGCTCCAGGACGAGAAACGCATCTTACAGTCCTATCCAAAGGAAGCATACTGAAAATACAGCCACGGGTATGCCACTGAGCAAGGCTAAATCAACGGAGAAGCCTTGCCTTTTTGTGCTGGGCACATTTCAGTCTGGAGTAAAGCAAAGCGCGTGGAGTCAGGATAGGAAAAGGTGGCAGAAATCAAACTTCACTCAGAAAGGGCGGACGCCGGAAGAGACCCAGTACTTAACAACCCAGAGACCTGTGTGGACGGACTGCTAAAGCCCAGGTGGCACCAATCAGGCGGTCGCCAGCCTGAGCCTGGCGCGACGTCGTGGTGGTTACGATGCTCATAAACACGCCACACAGACCGGGCCTGACACATTTGCATGAATCTGCGATTTTACAATCGTCAGTTTTTTAATTTCAGTACACAAACACTGGATGCCAGGCGCTTACAGTTGAAGTTCAGTAGCTAGGAGGATATTTCACTCACTTAGCCAAGCAACAATGCTCAAGTGATACTCTTTAAACCTTTAATCGGATCAACAGCTCCTGAATAAAAAATTAAAAGTCAATTCTTAGGCAGCAGTCTTTCCAGCAAGACCACAGCACGCACAATCATTATCGTACCAAACAGTGTCATCTTTCCATTTCCTTTTAAACATAAGATGGATGTGGACCATCCAACCCTCACAGGTGGCTAACCTCCCCTCTGGGTAATCTCCCGCCTCTGGGGTCTCCAACATTCCACCCCCATCCCCCACTGGGGACTGCTGGCGTTCACAAAGTCCTTGAACACCATTTGTGCTCCAGGTGAACATTGCTCAAGATTAAGTCATATAGTTTAAGTTCCCACCTTTGCCATGTCAACGTCATGCAGCTTTAGAGTACAGTATACATCAGTTAAAAACAATAAAACTTAAATATCTCACTGCGATTTCTTCTCAGCCTAAGCAGTTATATCCATCAGCTGTTACACAGTTTACCCAAAGCAGTGAAAAACACTTCAGAATACTGGTCATCCTTTTAGACCTTGCAGGCAATGTAAACCATTTCTAAAAGAGTAGCTAAATCCTCTACTGATTTGGTGTTAATAGGGAACACCTTACAGTGAATAAGCTTCCACCTTTTCCAACAGGGAAATGCATACTTTCTTTCCAAGACAATATCAAGATTATTACCAGCAAAAACGATCCACACACATGCATAAACTAAGAAAACAGTCACAGATACTAAACATTAACACTTTATCTTTTCTGTGTTTAACTCCAATAAAGTACAGGGAAATATGACACAAACTTGCTAAAGCTATCAAAAAATGTGTTGTGATGCAGAGACATAATTGAACTTTAGATCAGTAATTTAGACGAGAGTAAAATTCATTAAATAGAAAATCTAATTCTTCATAAAATACCATATTTCCATGTGGCTGTAATAAGTGATTAAAAAACACTTTAAATAATACAATAGGCACCTATTCTGAGATTATTTTAGCAAATTGTGTCTCTAAAAGGTAATGGTGGAATTAGACTTACAAAACTATCAATAGAAAGAAAAATGCCCACACACCATTTTAGTTTGAGGTGAACTCACCAGAAAAGTCTGTTCCAGGAAAGTAAAAAAGTATTGGAAGTATTGGGGGGGGGGGGTTCAGGTGCAGAGCACTAACTCTTTAAGCATATAATCACATAATGACTATCATCAGTATCTTTAACAGTCCTGTGTCAAAAAATGTGCTTCATATTACTCTGCACCTGTTTGCACTGGAGCCAACTTTTATTAATGCAATTTATAACAGTAGTTATAGCATCGAATAAGGAAACTTAAGTCACCTGACAAGAACCAATAGGGTGACAAAGCAGCCGTTGTGATAGAATACCAGTACTGCTTCTGTAACTAAAGACAATACAGATAACACATAATTATGATCATAATATATTCCAGGCCAGACGTTAAAATTCAACATTATTCATTCTTACTGCGCTGCAGATTCATATTTTAAATATACACGTCTACACACAATGACGACATTGTAGTTTTTGGGAGAGATTCAAATACATCGCAGGATTTTTTTTTTTTAAAGAGACGAGACAAGTAATGCGTCTTAATTTCGACTAAAGTAGAACTGTTTACACTAAACTGAAGTCAATAACAAACTTGCTCAGAACTTCTAAACGCAATCAAATCAATGGTAATAAAAAACCACGGGAAGTGGGAAACCGTTTAATAAAACAATGTAACATTACATAACAGAAGATGGGCGTGTAAGTTTTTAGTGATCGTTACAATACAATAAAGCTTTTTATATTTGGACACTTTCGTCTAAATTTCTAGTACCATCGGCTAATGTGTAAAGAGCAACTACGGTGGTCAATACGAGCACCGCGTAAACAGACGCTATTTAACTTATTTCGCGGGTTATTTTTTCAAACACGCCTGGGCTACTCGGTCCAAGTACCGATTTTAAATTTACAGAAGCAAGTATAACCCTCCCCGTAGAATAGGTTTTTATGTATACATTTTAAATGGAAAATCCAATTAACACGCGCGTATAATACAGATACGGTGTCCCGAACATAGAAGGGATAAGAGGGGTGTTTGGAATACACTTTGGTCCTCACGGGAGAACGTTCATAATGAAGTGACTACATACAATCATTATCTAACGAACGTGTATATCCGATTGCATAATTGCTAGCGTTTTGAGAGTGAAGGCGAATAAGAAATCAAATATGCACGGTAACAATCGAATTCTCATTCTTTTAAATTTGTGTAATCCACATTCTCTTAAAAGATGGCGGGCAAAGGAAAGCTAGTGTGAAATGCAGTCGATCTTATATCTAGTTAGCGGGTTGCTCGGCACCTTTCCCACTATTACTAAGGTCCAATCTTGCAACTACCTACATAAACATTTGACTTTATCCAACTTATATGCCCACTAGCTAAATTAATAAACTTTAAATTTGTAACTATCTTAAGTTCACACACAATATGTTAACCCCCTACCTAGCTAAACGAAACCAGGCTTTGTTGCATTGTTGCAATACACAGAGGCAGCTTTGTCGCAAAAGATAGCAAGCAGTTAACGTAGGTTCAATACGTTTTCAAACATTCGAATCATCTGAAGCAGGATCGAAAAACGCCGTTACTCAATAAGCACTAATGAGAGGGGGAAATAATATTTGAATGTATTACTTCCTCAGCGGCTCCAACAGCGTTTTGCTTGTAGTCGTCCTAGCTGATCTTCTTTTATTACAGCGAAGCTAAGCAGCAGAAAGATGAGGTACAAGAAGTCCCTTGCCCATGCGCTGTGGCGCGTAGTTCCATGGTCCTTGTTGTGCGTTGATAGGTAATCTGATTGAGAAACATGACCATTCTCGCTATAAGGACTACTTCACCCAAAATGCAATTCATCCGAAAGCGTTGGCGTTTTGGCCCAGTTATCCAGCTTCGTAGTCGAGCTATCTGTTACTATAACAATTGTTTAAATGCAACTACGAATGATTTTAAACTATTAATTCGTAATTTAGGTTTATAAATATGATGCTATAATAAATAACTATGTAGTCTGGAGAAGATATCACAACCAGAATAAAGGTTTCTAAGAAACTCGTGAATTTCCGCGCGTTTTCCTCTTGCGCTAACTAGTTGAAACATGCAACGCGTCATTTCGTTATAATTTTCTATAGCAATTTGAACGATACGTTTTTTAGATGTGTAAATGAATTGTGAGGCTATATACTTTGTCTACATCTTGAAATTCAGACCGAGTAAACAATTAGCTTCCTGTAGACAATATAAACATCAGTACTGTGACGCCGAATGTGTTCAAGATAATATAATATTATTCCTTCTCAGATTTAAGAATGAAAATATATGTACTTAATCTACAACAAAAATAATAATGATCATTTGGGATCGTAGCGCCCTCTAAAATTTTAGGTGTTTTTAGAGTTAGGGTTAGAAATTTAGTACTTAAATATTAAATATAAAGATTCACAGAACGCCAGTATTTCGTTGTAAGCAACAGCTAAAGTGTAAGTCAACACATTCACTTTTATACTAAATTTTATTAATTATCTTTACTCTATAATCTTGTGAGATAGTGAGGGAATTGTATGCTCCTCTTTTTAAGTCATCAGCACACAGTCAAATTTTAATTGCATATTATTCTATGTATATCAAAGTTTTCAATTATCTGTGGGTGACCATTAAGAAAGCAGCAGAAACTATACTTGATATCATAACTCGAATGCTCTTTTAAATCAAGTTACTTTAAAAACAAATCCAAAGTTAAGATCTTAAGTGTGTGCAAAATTGTTTAATTACAGAAAATTAAATTCTAATGATTATAACATCCCTTGCTGCCTCCTAAAATGTGGTGGGAGAAGGTAGCTATCACAAAATTCAGTCTATCTAATATCAAGTTAGCAGGCAACTCTGCACCTTCCCAACTACAATCAAGAAACTACCTACATCAGTGGTCTGCAACCCTCTTCCCAGGGTGTAACAATCCTGTGCAAGGTCTCTAGTTAATGAATGACAAGTTTTAAGCAATTGGATATTTGCTGAAAAATGTCAGGCTCAGTTTCAATGCTCAAGTGCACAGCAACAGTGCTGAGGTTCTCACTCTCAAGAATCACACCACCACACTGCATCTTACGTTTCAGCCAATGCCATTGGTATTTCGTAACAGCAGACGAAGGCTGATGTGGTCTGCTGTGTAAATAAAGACAGTTTTGCTTAATATTTTCCAAATTGTTTAAAGTTATGTTCTCTTTACGTGTTCATGCTTTTAGGATTTTGTTTAAACTGAGATTCTAGCCTTTAATGTATTTATCTTTCACTGCTTTTAACGTTACTTACTCAATAATATCGTTATGACTTTCCTTGAAGTTCACTAAACATGTTAATACACTCAAAAAGTTCAATGTTACTCCTACATTTAAAATTTGAAACAGAAAGTTATGGATGACTCGGTAAAGATAATTTGCCAGTTGTGACAGAGAGAGCATAGCAGTGGGCACAGTAGGCAGGGCACTGCCTGGGCTGTTGTGGGTGAAATCTGCTTGTGTCTAACCAGTATCCACAGAGTGACGTGCCTCTCATGCAGACTGTGCAGCCTATAGAGTGTTGAAAAAGATGGGTGACTCGAGGGCGACCGGGATTGGAGAAGACTAGTTATACTTCCTCACCCTCCCCGAATGTGGTGGCAGGATGCGTAAGCCCAGTAGGTGACTCCAAATTGCGCACAAAACCAATCGGCGATTCTAAAAAAAACAAAACAAGTTTAGGTTAAAATCAATGGCGTTTAGATTGATTCGGGGTCTAAATCACAACACCTTTTGACTTTTGACCCTCCGTAGTTGCCGTAATGTGTTTGTTCGTTTCAGAGCACACATGCGCGTTGTCCGTTTGCTGCCACATTCCCCGCCTGAGCCTCAAACGCCAAGAACTGCTCCTTCATTGCTAGTTAGCTATCCCCCGGAAGATCAAATATAACACATTTATTGTTCTAAAAGCAGAATTCAAACCTCCGACTAACTCTGGAGAGAAAACGAATCACGTTGTTACACAGACCTATATTGACCGTGAGTAGCATTGCTTTTTATTGTTTCAATGGAGTACTGTGGGCTAGCATTTTACTAGCAGTGCATTGTTGTATGGGGGGAAAAAAGAAGAAAGAAAAAAGATCAGGCATTTAATTCATCTTAATTTAAGGGGATGGTATATGCACTTAAAAACACAAATAGATGTACATAGCAAATGCCAATAAATGTAGTTCTCCGATAATGTAGTTTGAATGAACGGCGTAAACACACAACTCAGATGCATGTCTTGTCATTAGATGCCGAGATGCTGTTGTAGCTCTGGGATCTGCTCGAAAAGGCCCCTGATCAGTCCATACATAGTTGATGCTATTTGTGGCTGGACGCGAACGTTTTGATTTGTAACTAATTCTAGGTTGTTTAAGGTGTCGTTTATCGTTAGATATGGTCAGAAGTCTAACAACATTTCTCCCTGCGGTGTTGCCGCAGTTGAATGCTTACGCACTGGAATAGACATGACAAGATAGATTTGAAAGCTATTCATCTAATTCTGATTGACACGGCGAATCAAATGTTAAGGTGCTACAGCCTCAATCTGTCAATTAGATCAATTGTGTGCTAGTAACCTAAATTTTATTTTATACCGCTGTATGCCGGAGAAGACCGTTGATGTTGATGCCTTTCTATGGTTAATTCACTAAGCGGTAATGGTTGCCTACTACAAACACTGCGCTTGTTAACTTCTAACTTCAGATACTTTTGTTTGTTTGCAATCTTAAATAAACCTTGTACTCTAGATTTCATTATATGTGTCGACACCGAACGGAGTTAAAATAAGCAACAAAACATTCGGAGCCGAAACACATCTTACCCTATTTGGCAAAAAACCTTATTTGATCTCTGTGGTGCATTGGTTTAGAACTGTATTACACAATATGATTTAACAACGAAGCACTACCTATCCCAGTTTAACACGACATTCTTGTAAATAAATAATTCAAGTATAATTACATTTTCCATGTTGAGGAATAGTTCACTTTTAGCAAATAGGTAAGATTTTAGGGAGAGATACAATCGACCATTTTAAACAGTTAGCCAGGTACAGAAATAGATCTGTCAGAGGCCGACCGTTGTTTGTGGGCTTTTTGACATGGTTTTCAATGATGGTATTTACTTAAAATGCTCCCTAGTGGCCGTCTTGATGTTTGTATAGTAATAAGTCTTTCTGTAGCATGGCTTCTACCATCATTAGTTAGACCCTGTTACCATATGTTACACAGCTTTATTATAAAGCTGTCTAGTTTTTTCTTAGTATGGTGGGTAGGTGAGAATCCCTCTCTGGTGAGTACATTTGTAAATTGCATGCAGTTTGATACTTTGTGCTGTTTTTTTTAAACTTACATATACATGTACATGCTCAGGTTTGATAGTTTTCAATCATTTGGAGGCACGTCTTATTTTACCCTATTTACCTGTTCACCCTATTCTCCTAATTAAAAATTGGATTTATATTTTAAACTTAAACCACAGGTCCAGTTGCCCATATTAAACAAACACCTTTATTTAAAAAAGAAAGAAAGTTGTTACTTTTTGTTGAAGGTATGGTTAGCAACGAGGAAAACAATTGAATAGATTCCACATACATACGTATTTTTGTACATAATTTTGTGCCAGCCTGCATTTGAATCCTGGTGTGAATTTTGTTTAGCTGCAACGGAACCCTGTTGCTGATCTGGTCTACCAAACTATTCTCCCTGGTAAAAAAAAAAAAGTTATATCCTTTGTGTAGTTAAAGAAAATTATAATTGTTTTCGTTGTGTCTTTTTACAATAGTATGATAGGTTTGTAATTAAATATATGTTACACATTTGAATATTAACACTCATTAAGAGCATTAACACAACCATCTGTGTTATATTTAGATGAAACATAAGTGTATTTAAAGAAACCAGGGTAGGGCAGATAGTGCTCAACAGGATTTTTCCTAAGGATAATTGACAAAGAGGATAATTTGTGGCCCATGATGTCATCGATAAAGTATTCAGTAAGACATTTTTAGGTATACAAATTCTGCATGGATATATAAATCTGGTGATTTTTTTTGTTTGTTTGAGATGATTAAAAATAAAAACTGGTTTTACTATGAATTGTGTCCTGCTGTCTCTGCTAAGTTTCCCTGCTCTAACGTTTGTCTGGTCCGTCTTCTTGCAGTGGTGGCACCTACTCCTGTGGTGTGATTCTTTTGCACAGTAACCATGGCAACAGAGGAGAAGAAACCAGAGACCGACGCCATTAAAACGCAGTCAGCATCGTCTGCCTCCGCCAGTCAAAGCAAGGTAGGAACCATAACACCTGCGATTTAACCTATGCTATGGGATATAGGGACAGATTAATACAAAATTCCATGAGTATAGCATCTTAAAATTGGTTGCGTTTCAAACTTATGTCTTCATTGTTCTTAAAGTTGGGGACCCCTATAAAGCGCGCTACACAAACGCACGCAAACCCATACATGCACGCATACATCTATTCACTTCAGGTTTGATAAATGTCAGTGGTACAAAAATAATGCAGATACACGCTTAGAAATTCAGGAACAGGTGTCGAAGTGACATTTCCTTCCATACTCTGTTAATTACATTCATTCAGAGTTGCTGAACATTAGCTAACCAGTGGAGAGTTGACCATGCCAGCTAAATGGCTGTCAGTGTTGATTACGTGTGTTAATTAAATCTAGATGACACAATTGCCATAATGGAAACAAAAGATAATAAATAAAAAAAATCCTAATGATGTACATTATTTTATCCTTAAATATGTTTGTCTGTCCTTTATCTAAGGAGATAAAAAAGCCGTAGATTTGTGAGCGATAACTTATTGGACCAATTTTGATATTTTAAGTGGTGTCAAATGGGTATTTATTTTCAAATGAAGGGGCCACCCCACTTTTAATTACAGCAGAGCTAGTTGAGAATTGAATTTGCTACAGAAAGTGACATCACCCCTGGTAGTTGCGACAAGACCGGTTACTTGAGCTTGGGACTTTGATCTCTAGGTCAACAAGCCAATCGTTTCTCTTGTTGGATGTTGTGCCCAGTGTCGGGCAGTTGAAGGACCCGAGTTCGATTCCCAGTCAGGGGTCTTGTCTGCCAGGTCACTGGATCACTTATATTAAAATGGATGTTTGTCCCTTGCACGTTTAGCACTTCAGTATCTGGCGTGATTTAGTTAACTGTGTTTTTGTTCTCTGTCCTGTATTGTCACCTCAGTCGGCACCGGCGAAGCCAAACTACACTTTGAAATTCACGCTAGCCGGCCACACGAAAGCGGTCTCCTCTGTCAAGTTCAGCCCAAGCGGGGAGTGGCTGGCCAGCTCATGTAAGTTTCTGTCAGTCACTCGGTTGTGTTTTCGTAGGTTTGATGGAAAACGTATAGGATGCACCAATCTTAGAATGAGAGGAAATATGCGCTGTGCTTGTCAACCATGCGATCAGACAAGAAATATATTCAATATTGTGTGAAAACCTGAAAAACTTTGCATAACCAGTAAAGCGTTCCTCGGTTTAGGCTGTGTGGAACATCTTAAGGAAGGGTCTTGCCTTTTTTGTTCTGGGCACAGATTTTCAGAGCCAGATCTGAAGCTCCATCAAATTATGTACCATGGATGCAGAATAAGGATGTATGCCATGAATGGGCGTTTTTATTGCACCGATGGCTGGGCTCTGAGGGTGGGAATTCGCACCGTGTGATTTTATCCTCTCTTGCAGCTGCTGATAAATTGATCAAAATATGGGGAGCCTATGATGGAAAGTTTGAGAAAACGATATCTGGACACAAACTTGTAAGTACATTCTTATCCCAGTTCAGCTGTCCAAAGCCATTCTGTATTTCTCTTGATTAGTTTGTTTTTTATTTACCTATATTTATCTTTATATATCTCAGATGTGCTAAACAAGCAAATCAATGATAACCATAGAAAACATTACTGGGGGGTTTGTATAGAATTATCTAGATATTGAGGATGGTTTCTGATTGGCCTAACCATCCCAGGGGTTGGGCTAATGAACAGATTGCGCTTAGGCTCATTTTCATCACCCACTTACTTTTGGGCAGAAGGGGTCAGAAACGTTAAGCTAATGTGGACATGAGAAAAGTTTAGCTAATGTGGATTGTGTTGAGGTTCATCTTCATCACATGCCTCCTTCAGGGCATCTCAGACGTGGCCTGGTCCTCCGACTCCAACCTTCTGGTCTCTGCATCAGACGACAAGACCCTGAAAATCTGGGACGTCAGCTCGGTGAGAGCACAATAGCCCATGCCACATGAAAGCCGAAATGGGACGTGAGGGAAAAGCGTGTCTGAAAATCAGAGAAGGACCAGAAAAAGAAAAAATGCCATTGGCCAATTCCTAAGAAATTAGTTTTATTGCCGTGATGCATGTTTTCTCTAATACTTGCCACTAACAACAGTTAATGCTTTGATCACTTTCTTGTAAGAAAGTATGAGAGCCAAACTGCCTGTGCTTACATCATTGCCATGGTAACAGTTGGTAAAAACAAGTGCGGGATTACCATGGTAACTGCAGGGCAGTGCAGTGCATCTGCAGAAACCCAGCTGACGAATAACATTCTTATATCACGGTGATGTATTATCGTGTTTCTGCAACGCTGCACCAACATTGTGACAATATTACGTGCCGGTTGGGAAGCATTCCTGCCAGCAGTTGCTCAAATCGGCACTCTTAATGTGCTGTGTACGGTTTGATTTCTCGTTCGCAGGGGAAATTTTTGAAAACGTTAAAAGGCCACAGCAATTACGTCTTCTGCTGTAATTTCAACCCCCAGTCCAACCTGATCGTTTCCGGATCGGTGAGTGTGTTTGTCCTGACTTTCTGGGAGGGGGGCCCATGGCACAGAAGTCATTAATTAATCGATCCTACTCGACGCGCCAAGGCATTGACGTAAGAAGAACCCCGGGCTGACGCGATGGGCGTGAGTGACGCACACTCCTGAATGCGAAATGCCTTTGTCTCCACAGTTCGATGAGAGCGTGCGCATATGGGACGTGAAGACGGGAAAGTGTTTGAAGACCCTCCCCGCCCACTCCGACCCAGTCTCGGCGGTGAGTCCCGGCTGCGTATGCCACTCCCTGCGTCTGCTTACTGAGCTGAAGCAGATCAGATTACTCCAGATTTGTTGTTAACTTTTTTATTGTATGGAACAGTTTTTTTTTGGCCAAATGTAGATCACTCGGCAAACAGAATATTCATTGGCGTTTCCCGGTGAAATCGGAATACTTTTTGCCCTGCTTTTAGGCACAGTCTAGCACAATTATGTTCTCCTGTGCTGTCTTTCATTCATTATGCTCGCCGGCAACACGTCGGTGCCGTTTCTGAACAGCTTAGCCGATGCTTATCCTCCCAACGTTATACGGGTGATTGACGGATCACGTCGGGCCAATCCCTGGGGATAAATTCCCCCAGATGCACAAAAGCCTTCTCCCTACGCTTTTCTGACACAGTGCTGCCCTAGTGTAATGTAGAGGAATAATGCTATAATCTTCCCCCAGGTCCACTTCAACAGAGACGGCTCTCTGATAGTGTCCAGCAGCTACGACGGCCTTTGGTGAGTAGGACTGCCGTTCATTCCTGCCCCCTGGCGGCAGGGGAAGCCGCGCAGAAAGGCTGTCAGGAGGGGGGGAAATAAAAACCTGGTTCTGTTTCTGTTCGCAGCCGAATCTGGGACACCGCTTCGGGACAGTGTCTCAAAACTCTCATCGGTAAGCTCTTTGATAAAAATTACTATGTTATTAATTGGCATTTTCTTTTGCAAGATATACAATGTGTAAATTTCCGTTTTTATTGTACCAAACCAATTTTTTTTCCCACAAATGGAATTAGAAATTCTTTTAAATGTGTCATGTTATGAGGTTATTGCAGTGGAAAAGTTTTTATGGTTCTAGAAAGAAATATTTTGATGGTATTTGATTAATAGCTATAATAATCGCACAAGTCATGATTTCAAAACCGCTTATAAGGCCAGCCAAAGTGCTAGACTATGGTGTTTCCTCCACCCATGCAAGATGTCCTGATTGCAATGTCAAATGTTTTCAGCAAAGCTTGCTGTTGGCTATGCTTGCAAAAACAATGCAAAAGTAATTATAAACTGGTCAAAATAAACAATTGGAGCTTGTCTGTATTTAATTTGTTTGTTAAATTTAACGTGAATTGGCTATAATTAATTAAAACAATGCAAAGAAAACGGGGTTCAATCTAAAAGGAGACCAAGTCCCAAGCTTTAGTTTAGCCTCAAAATGCACCTCTGCATATCTCTGAGGATAAACACTGCGCATTCATTGGTTTACAGAATAGGCAGGACATCGAAATGAAACCTGCTGATGAGCTTCTAGATTCTCCAAGACCCCCTGTTAAAATCATGTAGAAGAGAAAAAGATATTAAATAACGTGTTGTGACACTCCCTTCCTTAGGGAGTGACTCTGCAACCAGACTAGCAAGATGACCCACCATCTAATTTATTGACCCCTGTACTGAAATAAGAGGCCTAGAATCATCTTTAAATATTAGTCGGGTTTCTGCGGGAGTTTATTACTGTATTATTTGTGAATAATGTGGACATTTGTACATTGGGGAACCGTAAGACGCTTG